>PVJA010018629.1:0-39654 GCA_004027025.1 Myocastor coypus
CAGGGTCTCACTGTGCAGTTCAGGCTGGCTTTGAGCTCACTTTTGTAGCCCAGGCTGGTCTCGAACTCGCAGCGATCCTCCTGCCTCAGCCTCCCAAGTGCTGGGATTACAGGCGTGCGCCACCACGCCCGGCGGTTTGCTTATTTTACTGAATCATTTTTTGCTGTTCTTTTTCAAAGCCTTTTGTTAGTAAAACTTGCAAGTTTTTACAAATACTAAGGTTATGAGAAAAATTATATATATATATATACATATATATATATATATATTCATATACACATATACATGAAGAAAGAAGCTCAGCCTTAAGAAATAAACTGCAGGGATCGAGCCACGGTCCCTGCAGCCGCCTAAGCTTTCCTAAGAAGGCACTTTAGACCACTGAGCCATCCTGCCAGTCCCAAATTAAAGTTTTAGATATGTCTAGTTTAATGCCTGGTGATTGCCCTCTGATTGCCTATAAGATAACGGTTTCAGCAATAATCTTTACGGGGAGGGTGGATTACCAGGAATTAAACTTAGGACCTTGCACTTGCCCAGCAGGCACCAGTGACTTAAATACAAAATGCATTTGGAAGAGTTAAAAACATTAATGTTTGTTTAATCCTGGGCCCAGTAATCTTTATTCAGACTATTTTTTTTTTTTTTTTTTTTGTGGGACCAGGGTTCGAACTCACGACCTTGCACTTGCCCAGCAGGCACTTGTGCCTCGGAGCTATCTCCCCAGCCCCTATTCAGACTATTTTGGCCAGGGAGAAAGCTGTGTGTCCTCTTGGCCTCCTTGCAAGGGAGGATGGAGAGACAGCAATTCTGACCCTGTGTGGCCACTGCTCTGGCATTTGACTTCCGCTGAGGTGTATGAAGAAAGGACAGCCAGCCATGTTCTCAGTCTGCACCGCGAAATGTCTGCCTTGTGTGAGTTCCCCACATCCCCTTTTTGGGTGGATAGTGAGTTGGCAGGCTCAAGAATGCCTTTTATGTATTTATTTTTTTAGGGAGGCTACAGTAAAGTAGTGTTCAATCCGGCATGAGGAAATATTCTTTGTTTTATAAGATAATGGCTGTTTGAACCAGGTAATTACTTCACAATAAAAGAGCTATTCAGACATTAAATTAAGGTCTTATTCACTTCAGCATGATTATTATTTTTTCAGAATGTCAATTGGCACCTAGATTCAAAACTTGGTGAGTCAAAGGTTTGGTAACTACCAGGCATGGGGGCAAAGCTCTGTAAATCCCAGCTCTCAGGGAGGCTGAGGCAAGAGCAGCATACATTCAAGGCCTCTCTCTCTCTCTCTCTCTCTTTCTCTCTCTCTCTCTCTCTCTCTCTCTCTCTCTCTGGTTGGCTAAGGTTTTGTCTATTTTATTTAATCTTTCAAAGAATCAACTCTTCAATTCATTGATTCTGTGTACTGTTTTCTTAGTCTCAGTTGCATTCATTTCTGCTTTGATTTTTATAATTTATTTTCTTGTATGATCTTTGTTTTTTTTTTTTTTTTTTTTTTTTTTTTTTTTTTTTTTTTTTTTTTTTTTTTTTTTTTTTTTTTTTTTTTTTTTTTTTTTTTTTTTTTTTTTTTTTTTTTTTTTTTTTTTTTTTTTTGTCTTTTTGAGACAGGGTCTCGCTATGCAGTTGAGGCTGGCCTTGAGCTCACTTTTGTAGCCCAGGCTAGTCTCGAACTCCTACCAATCCTCCTGCCTCAGCCTCCCGAGTGCTGGGATTACAGGCGTGAGCCACCACTCCTGGCTTGATCTTTGGTTTTATTGAAAAAGTTTCTTTTTTTCTTTTCTTTTTTTTTTTGCGGGACCAGGGTTCAAACTTATGACCTTGCACTTGCCAGGCAGACACTTGTGCCATGAAGCTATCTCCCTGGCTTCTGATCTTTGGTTTTAAATTGTTCTTTTTCTAGAAGTTTGAGGTTTAACATTAGGTTATTTATCTGAGCTTGCTTATTTGTCTGATGTAGGAATTCAGCACTATAAACTTCCCACATAGGATTGCTTTCACTATGTTCCACAAGTTCTAGTATATTGTGTTAAGATTATCATTTAAGTATCTGATTTCTTCTTCCCCCTCCTCTCCTCCCCTTCCCCTCCCCCTTCCTTTCCTCCTCCCCTTCTTCCTCCTTCTTCTTCTGTTCTTCATACTTTTTAGGAGGGGTCTACAGGTTATTCAGGATCACACTACTAGATTAGACTTGCAGTGATCTGCCTACTTACAGCCTCCCAAACTCTGGGATCACAGGTGGGTGTACCCACGCCCTATCTCAATTGTTGCCTCAGCGCATCCCAGGATGGGGCCAGCACAGCAGGCCAGGGCACTGAACCTCCAGCCCCTGTTCCTGCTTTGATTTCTTCTTTAATTTCATCCATGACCCAATGGTTATTCAAGATGGTATTGTTTAATTTCCATATGTTTATGTGGTTTTTGGTGGTTTCTTTTGCCACTGATTTCCCATTTCATTGCACTATGATCTGATAATGTGCCTGGGATAGTTTCTTTTTTTTTTGGGGGGGGGCGGTTTTCCTTTATTTTTTAAACATTATTTTATTTTATTTTATTTTCTTGTTTCAGAACTTTTGTTTATTTGTTTATTTATTTTTATGGCAGGCTCAGCCTGCCCTGAGGGTAGGGTTGGCGCAGCATGTGGTGCTGGGGATTGAACCTTGGTCCCAGCAGCCGCCTACACTAACAAAAACCATTTGTTTGAAGGTTTGATTTAGCTTTTATATTTCTTTGTTAATTTTTTGTGTAGTTCACTGATATGTGAGAGTGGAATGTTGAGGTTCCCCCATTCCAATTGTACTAGTGTTTATTGGATTTTTTCATATCCATTAGTGTTTATTTTATGCAATTGGGTGTGACAGTATTTGGTGTCTATATATTTATGATTACTATATCTTCATCTTGGATTGTCCCCTTAACAAATATGTAGTGATAAAACTGGTTTACTTAAAATAAAAATGGAATTATGAGGATTTGAGGCATATAGCAAGCTTATGTCTACAGCAGCAGCCCCTTGTCCACTATGCTATCCAAGTTCTCTAAAATAAAAAAGTGAGAAGGAAAAAGTTTCCTACAAACACAGGAACAGGGTGATTAAAGAGGGAGTTTCTCTCCTTGCTATCACGTCACCCATTACCTCTTTAGATTTTCTGTCCACTTGGCTCTCTTAACTCTTACCTGGGCCTCCTGCTCATCGGACCAAGACCTGTTTATCCTGACTCTTCCATAGGTCCATGACCTCCCCAGCCACCTGTTGTCCTCTGTTACCCTTGTCTAGTTATAGAGGTCTCACTTTTACCGCTCACCACTAAGCCTGATTTCTGTGAACCTCCCTAGTCTCAAGGTGAAGGAGGTGATGTGAATTCCTGCTTGTCAGGGATCCTGGAGGGACTCTCCTGTGGACATGTGGGGGCTCTCCTGGGGACTCAGGACACATACATGAGGCCTGGTACTTTTTTTTTTTTTTTTTTTTTGTGGGACCAGGGTTCGAACTTACGACCTTGCACTTGCCCAGCAGGCACTTGTGCCTCGGAGCTATCTCCCCAGCCCCCGAGGCCTGGTACTTATTAGACAGAAAACCAATACCAGTACTCTGTTCTTGTGAATCATAAACTCAGTTCACCTCATTCATTATAGCTGGGGATACACTGGCTTCTCGTGATTTACACAGGCTCTGCGACCCTCTTTTTGTCTGTGTGAATTTCATCTTAAGAACACAGGAGCTGAGGCCAGAAAGGGTGTTGGGAAGAGAGCTACAGGTGATGGCATACACTGTGTGACCAGGGGCAGGGACAGGTGAGGTTGTAGACTGCATGGTCAGCTTCCCTGCTGGGCACTGAGCAGGTGGTGCGTCCAGGAAGCCCCGGACCTGCTGGTCTTTCTCAGCCTTGAGTTGCATCACCTGCAGCCCAAGTGTTTGTCAGGTGCCCTTATAAAAAACCCAAAAGCAGGGACAACAGCTGAGTTGTTCAGCTGTCTGGGCCCTGAGACTGAAAGTCATCCACGTCACCCACAGTCACCAGCACTGAGGGGAGCTTCCAGGACAGCCACTTTTTCTCTTGTTACTTCTTTGCTTTTGGTTCCTTTTCTTGGTTATAAAAACAGTAATTGGCAGCTATTTCAAAGATGTTAAGTAGTTTAATCTCTGTTTCTTTCTCTTTTTTTTTTTTATTTTGGGAAGAGTCTACAGCAGTGGTTTTCAACTTGTGGGTTGCAACCCCGGCGGGGGTCAAACGACCAAAACACAGGGGTTGCCTAAAGCCATCGGAAAATATATATTTAAACCCATGCTATGCCATGGTGAAATGTTATTTATTGGAATTAGTAATAAATATTTCTCAACATATAATTACATATTGTTTTTGTGATTAATCACTGTTTAAATTATGTTTGATTTGTAGCAATGAGAATACATAATGCATCTCAGGTATTTACATTCCGAATCATAACTGTAGCAAAATTACAGTTTTGAAGTAGCCACCAAAATTATTTTTTGGTTTGGGGCGCCACCGAAACATGAGGAATTAGAAAGGTTGAGAACCACCGGTCTACAGGATGTTCAGGATCTCACTACTAGATTGTACTTGCAGTGATCCATCTGTTTATAGCTTCCCAAGAGGTGGGGTTGCAGGCACATGCCATCATACCCAGTCTCAATTGTTATCTCGGAGTACCCCCGGGGGCAAGGCTGTCACAGTAGGCCTGGAGTAGTTTAAAATATACAAAGAAGAAAAAAATCACCCATAATCTTCGATATAGAAGTAACCACATGGAAAACTCTGGAATCCTCCCATTTATTTGTTTTCTCATTCTGATTCTGATGATTTTGGGGGAATCTGGTACTGGCAATGTGACCCAGGATCTTGTATTTGCTACACTTAGGCTGCTGTAAGCTACGCCCCCAGCCCAACTTGTGCTTATTATTTTAACTCAATTAAGAACATTTTAATGTTTTTGTTTAGCCTTCTACCATAAACATTTTACTTTTTAAAATAACTCCATAATATCTTACTCTATAGTGATACCATTATATACTTTTGCCTGCCAGGGATTGAACTCAGGCCCCTGTGTTTGCCAGGCAGACACTTATGCCACTGAGCTATATCCCTGGCCATGCCTTGGACTTTTGTCCCCAGTTTTCTACTTCACAAATATGTTGCTAATATAGATAATGATGTCTTTGTAAGTAACAATGCTATTTCCCCAAAGAAGAAAATGATGCCCTCCTGCCAACATCCAAGCTTACTATAGGGTACTTTCTTAGGTTTACAGTAATAAAGGCTGTTAGTAAAGAGTTCTAGAAATTTTTCAGAAATATTGTATCGATTTTCAGTCCTACCTCGAATAAATGAGATTGTCTCTTTCACCTTAAAACATTTTTTAAAACTGAGAGTCACTTTAAAAAGTGTCTTTTGCCAGGTGTAGTGGTGCATACCTATAATACCAACACTCAGAGGCTGAGGCAGGAGGATCTCTGAGTCTGAGGCCAATATAGGCTACGGAATGAGTTCAAAGCCAACCTCAACTACATAATGAGACCCTGCCTCAAACATTAAACTAATTTTTCCCCCCTCTTTCAAGACTTGAAATCACATCCACGGTCTGCCATGCTAGGCAAGTTTTCTTTTATAGAATATATCCTCAGCCCTAAAGCTCTCTTTTTCTTGTTGGTAGATGCTCTTTTTTTTTGTTGGTAGATGAAATATATATATATTTCAGTTCACCTCATTCATTATAGCTGGGGATACACTGGCTTCTCATGATTTATATTTAGAAGAGCGATGACAATTACATTTATTTTGAATTAATATAAAACAAAAAGATTATAATCCAGGAAAACGTATTAAAGAAAACTTGAAACATACTTCCTTTTTTTTTTTTTTGAGGTGGGGGTTTCATTCTGTACTTCAAGCAGGACTTGACCTCACTGTGTAGCCCAGGATAGCCTCAAACTGGCAGCAATCGTCCTGCCTCTGCCTGCTGAGTACAAGGATTGTAGGTGTGTGGCACCACATCCAGCCTGGGCTTCCTATTTAAAAAAATTTTTTTTTATACAATTATTAGTAATGGTGACCATTTTACTAAGTTTTCTTTTTTTATTTTCAAGACAAGGACTTGGGGACCAGTGAGATAGTTCAGGAGTCTAAAGTGACTGCTTAGGCAAGCTTAAGCAATCACAGGGACCGCAGTTCAATCTCTGGCACCACGTGCTGTGCTAGCCCCACCTCCAGAGCAGCCTAAGCCAGCCATAACATAAATAAATAAATAAAGTTAAAAAAAAAAAGAAGACAAGGACTTTCTCTAGTAACTTAGGCTGGCTTCAACACACTATGTAGCCCCTTAGCCTCCACAGTGCTGGGATTACAGGTGCCACGAGGCCTGGCATCTCTAGGAAATTAATTATATGTCCTTCAAGGTTCTAGGAGTTTCTCTCTGTGTTCATTTTCTGAGTTGGACGAACAATTCAGCAGCCACATTTGTTTCTCGTTCCCTCGGCATATATTTCCTAGCCTGCTCTTTGGGTTTTGCCCTTGTACACAGTACCAGGGTTCAGGCTTGGACCATGAGGGTCACTTCCCCCAGGGGCTGCCCACTGCACCTTGTGTCACCCTCTGACTTTTGGGTCAGGTGTGGGTCCAGAGAGTGCCCTTCTCTTTCTCCAGGGCTAACAGGACCTTGATATGTGCTCCTAGGAGCAGATATCAGAGTGGTCTTATTCACTGGGGAGTTTTTTTTTTTTTTTCAACTCAGGGCTTCACACATACTAGCAAGTGTTCTACCATTGCTCCCCACCCCTTTAATTTTACTCTGAGACAGATTTCCCTGAGTTGCACAGGTTGGTTGCTAACTTGGGATCCTAACAACTCAGCCTCCTGAGTGCTGGGGTCATGGCTGGGCACATGGGCTTTATTTGAGAATTTTTGGTAACACTAAATATCAAAAGGGAAAGTGGCCAAGGTCACCTGGCTCCCTGAGGCCCCTGGGCAAATTTAGTCTCCACTTCCAGCTGTCAATACCAAACACTCCACAAATCACAAATATTCCTGTTTGGTCACCCTCACCAGCAATGAGGCTCTTACTAAACTTGAATTTGTATAAAGGGAAGGGCATCCAGGTGACTCATAAGATACAGGGTCTGCTGTGAGACCTTTTGACATTACTAGGAAGAAGTATCTCCTGCCTTCTCTGACTAAGTACATATAAAATAAGCATCTAACCCCATCAGATATAGTCACCTGTGGGTAAAGCACCTGCATACCCTGTCACCTGCACGCTCCCCACTCATCTGGGGGATGCAGAGCTATCCAGTGCAGCTCTGGCCTCCGGGACCGTCCCTCCCACCAGTCTCCCAGAGCTGCCTAAGGTGGTTTTCTTACACAGAATGTACTGACAAGCTGCATGTGGTGCCTCACACCTGTAATCCCAGCACTGGGAGGCTGAGGCAGGAGGATCAGTGTGAGTTGAAACCAGCCTGGGCTACAAAAGTGAGCTCAAGGCCAGCCTGAACTGCATAGCGAGACCCTGTCTCAAAAAGGGCACCCCCCCCCCCCCCCGGCAAAAAAGAATATACCGATAATGAGGTCCACCTTGTGTTTGTGTGAGCACATGCCTGGTACCTGTGGACAGGAAGAATTTGCTAATCCTGAGCCACACATTGCAGCTTGAGCCCACTTGGGGCAGCTGGGCCGCAGATAAAGTGTCCCTGTGACCACTTTTCCCACAAACACAGGGCTGTGGGGAGGGCATAGCCCTGCTGCTTGGAAGTTTATTTCAGGAGCATCTATTGTCCTTGTTTGGCTCCTGTCACCTCATGACAGTGTACTCAGGGTCCTGGACTATGTGTTCAGAGTCTCCCTGTCCTTGGCCTCCAGACCAGGCAGGGCTCCTAGACATATCCCAGTGGCCCAGGGGTCTGCACAAGAAAGCCATAGCTCTCTGCCATTATTTTAACTTCAGTAACCAGTTTTCAGGTTTCATGAGAAAACTTCTGCTTGATATCATCTTGTTCTTACAGGTGTTTAGCTGCTGGCTGTAGAGACAAATTCTCATGCAGGAGAAAGAAGAGGCGCGTGGGCCAGCTCTGAAGGTCCCTTGGAATTATTTCAGCCCCTCCTGACGTTCCGCAAGCAGCCTCCTTTTGCTTTAATTTTCCCCGCAGCAGTGCTTAGCTCATGCAAGGGGGCGTGGCTTTGGCAGCGCTGCCTTGTTTTTTCCGGAGTTAGCCATTCTCTCCGCATCACCATCGCTGTTCCTCCTGGCTGTTAAGATCCTGACTGGCTTTGGAAAAATTACTTCTTTGCACTCAGCCTTTTTTCCTGGAGCGCAGTGTCACGCTGATGACAGAACCTGGCCACTGCACTGGGCGATGTTGCCGCTGTCCCGTTTCTCCTGAGGGTTCACCTGGAGTAAGAGCAGAGAGAGCCTTGCTGAACACAGTGCCCTGCACGCCTAGGCCTCTGCTCACGGCTTTTATGGAGCCACCTGTGAATGCCCTGATCAAAGTGGGATGAGTCACCTGGCCGGCCAATCAAGACCACAGCCGTTCTCCACGCCTGACTTGGTGGCACTGTTATGAAGTGTGGCAGGACAGACCTGCACAGCTGTCACTGTCGCTGCTGGCTCCCTGGGATGCTCGGTGGAGATGACAGCCAACTGCTCCAGCGGCTCTGCCTGCCCTGCCAACAGCTCAGAGGAGGAGCTGCCTGGGATGCCAGACGTGCGTGGGAGCCTGGGCCTGGTCTTCACCGTGGGGTCTGTTGTGATGATAGCCATGGTCATGTTCTCTCTTGGGTGCTCTGTGGATATCCAGAAGCTCTGGGGGCACCTCAGGAGACCCTGGGGTGTTGCTGTGGGACTGGTCTGCCAGTTTGGGCTTATGCCGCTGACAGCCTATCTCCTGGCCATCAGCTTCTCTCTGAAGCCAGTACAAGGAGTCGCTGTCCTCATCATGGGCTGCTGCCCTGGGGGCACCATCTCTAACATCTTCGCCTTCTGGGTGGATGGAGATATGGATCTCAGGTGAGTGCAAGAGGGAGCCGCAGTGCTCCTCCCTGAACACTCTTGGTCTAGTCCAATGGGGAATGCTGTGAATAGGTGAGAAGAGTGTGGCCGATATGGAAGGGCTTTCCTTTCCGAGAGCTCCAGGTGACACTGCTGTGACCCCCCTGTGCTTTGTTGGTAACTATTGTTGCAAGCAGTGGCACTGGGTTCCATGTCACATTGGAGGCTGGTCTCTATCACCATGGGATCAGCTGACACAGTCACAGGTCAGCTCAAGCTGCTGTTGTGAACAGCTTTCCAGGACATCAGATAGGAGTCCCGCTAATGGTAGTGGCTTGGTTTCAGGGACAGTGCTGGGGGTGGTGGTGATAGGAGAGCAACAGAATGAAACCCTTGTAGTCCAGTGTGTTTCTTGAGCGTCTACTTTGTGAAACAACACTTTTGTGTGCAGGGATTTTAGAGGTACCTGACAGACATGTCCTAATTTCGGTGCCAGTGGTAGGGCTGTTAATTTGACTTAGAGAGCAACGTAAAACTATGTGATTGAAGTTGCTCTTTCTCATTATTTTGTAGATTCTTAATATTGATCAGTGATGCAGGTAAAACCCCTAGGAGACCTTAGCTTTATCATTTACTCACATTTTAAGAAGGATAAATTGATTCTTACTTTTGTAAGAGAGGGTATTAACTGTTTTGAGGAGACATTGGAGGAGCGAATAGAAGGGTCACTCTGGAAGAAAACAGTGGTTTCTCTTGATTCTTTGCTGACTTGCAGGGATACTGTTTTAAGACCCTGCCCAGAGAAATCATTGCCTTTGCACTGTGTGTATGGAGTTTTGCTGAGCTTTACAGTGCCACTGTAGAATGAGTGAATGAATCAGGTGAGGATGGGCTAGGAGTTGCTGTCAGTGAGTCAGCCTTGGTCCGGATTTCAGGCTTCCTGTATGTTCTGACTGACTGGTGGATGGCATACAACATTTCACTCAGATGTTTTAGTGGGTTCATACCTCTCAGGCTGGCAGTTAACCTTTAGGTGGCAATTGGTTACCCACTGATGAGAAAAGTGAAACAAACAAAAACAAAAACAAAACAACAAATGAATTTTGTACCGTACTTCTTAGCTACTACAATCCCACTGACACAAATTCTCTAAAGTTCTTCTTCTTTTTTTTTTGGTCTTTTTGAGACAGGGTCTTACTATGCAGTTCAGGCTGGCCTTGAGCTCACTTTTGTAGCCCAGGCTGGTCTCGAACTCACATTGATCCTCCTGCCTCAGCCTCCCAAGTGCTGGGATTACAGGCGTGTGCCACCATGCCTGGCTTCTAAAGTTCTTCTTAGCGTATCTGGGACACGTTGATATTGTGCAGGAAGCTCAGAGATCAGTGAGAAATTCCAGGACTTGAAATTTTTTGGGAATAAAAGGGAAATTAATACTAATTGCCTCCCCGGACAGGCATAGGGTGTATACTTTGGTGGGATTCTCCCCTTGGTTCCCATCATGGCCTTATTTGAGATCTTTTTTTTAAAAAATTTTATTTATTTTATTTTTTTCTTGTTTCAGAACCTTTGTTTGTTTATTCACTCATTTTAATGGCCGGCTCAGCCCACCCCGAGGGCAGGGCTGGGGCAGCATGTGGTGCCGGGGATCGAACCGCAGTCCCAGAAGCCACCCAAATTTTCGCAAGCAGGTGCTTTAGACCACTGAGCCATCCCGCCGGGCCCCTGAGATCTTTATTATTCTGGATTTTACAGTTGAGAATATAGTGATGCAGACTGAGTCATAGCTTGCCAAGGGCTCCAGGTGAGTGTGTCGGGCCACACTGGAGTCCTCATCTGCTTTGCATCGATCTGTGCTTTTCTTTCATGATCCACAACTGGATCTTCTGCTTTGAGCAGAAACATTACTCTTTGCATACGATTTTCAAACACTTGTGGGAAACAGAATGTTTATTATCTTATCTCATCACTTAGCACTGACTCAAAAAAGAACAAAGGCCATCTATGAAAGATGAAGTTCATTTTACTTTCCTTTGCCAATTCTGTTCTTATCTTAAATTTGGTCTGATTATTTAACCTTGGCATATACACATATACACAGACATGTGCATATATCCATACATGATTCCAGGCACATAGCAGGTTTGCAATAAGTATCAGTTACTGTTCTTTTTGACTTCTTAAATATAGATTTTGAGTTTCACACAACAAAACAAAATATAAAATCAAATTAATTAGGTAATTAAACAAATAAAGTGTAGGAAAAATTAAGATAAATGAAAGTTAATACATTGTAAGAAATGAAGTTTTAAGGGGATTAAAATTATATTGAAAAAGCTTATAGGTAGAAGACTACTAAACTTTGAATGCTTAGTCAAATTTTAAATAGCAAGTTCAGTGTTGTTGAGTGAGAGAGTGTCAATGTTCCTTTCCCAGCTTCACAACTGAGTACCAGTAAGGAAACCTCAGTGGTAGTCACTGACAGGCATTCTATTTGCCCACCATGCTGGAGGAAATCCAAGAGCATGTCATACAGGAAATGAGGAAACCAGATGTCCCCAACCATGCTGCTCCTGTCTTCAACCCGTGATTTATTCAGTCTCTTTGGGGCTCTCCTCGTGTTTTCCCCAAACCGGCATTTTAGAGTCAATGTGCTGGGAACGGTTCCTGGTCCTGCCTCTGCCTCCCAGGCGCCAGTGGTCACTGCTCAGCGCATCCCCTGTGACTCCCTGCTTCCTCCCCTTGCTCCTGGATGATATGGACATCATAACGTCCCATCATGGTATTGTGAGGAGAAAACAAACATGTTCTATGTAGAAGGTTCCTCAGTTCCTACTGAACGGGGCAGAAAATACAAAGGCAGCCTCCCCTACGTCTCCAGCTTTATTTCCTATTTACCCCGCAAGCACAAGTGGTTTATGTCAAAACGGATGACTCACTGCTCTCAAAGGCAGCCCTTCCTTCTTTCTCCTGCATGGTCCTCACACAGCATTGAATACCTGCTGACTGTCTCTGCCTTCTGTAATCAAACTATAACACTCCCTAGAAACTTCTATAATGTAAGTGGCTGACCTATGTGGAGAGCCTCCGTCTTTTCCTATTCAGGCCAAGTTCAGCTGCTCTTGACAAGGTTCTGCGTCGTGCTCAAGGCTGGGTCTCAGGTGGCCTGAGCTGGCCTGCCTGGGCTGTCCTGCTCCCCACAGGCTGACCTCATCCGTCCTCCCACAATGCTGAGGAAGGGAGGCACTGGGGTTTCCTGTGGCCTGCAAGGGACACCATCTCCTCCTCATATCTGCCACATTCCGTGGGCCACTTTTGGTAGATGAGCCACAAGGCTGCATTACAGGGAGTGTGGCGAGGTATGGGTGCAGAGTCAGACCATTTCTATAGTTTACTGTGTAGAGTGGGCAGACCTCCTGCCCTGAGGGGAGGACATAAAAATTAGATCTGACAGAGAGAGCAGTAAGGCAACATCGAGCAATGCAGTGCTTGCTGCCTGCACCATCTTGGCAGATGACACTAATTCCTTATGACTCAGTTTCCAGTTTCATGAGCTCATGTGAAGGTTGCATGAGTTGGTATCCGTGAGGTGCTTAGACCCTCCCCTGGCACAACCTGATATATGAACTGACATTGTATGAGGCAGGTGGAAGAGTGCTGTATTTTGGTCTCTGCTCAGGCAGCCATGTGCCTTTGAGTAGTTAAATTTCTCTCTCTTAACCTCAGTTCCCTTATCTGTAAAGGCCTCGCTGGGGCTCTTTTCTCCATTGCTGTAATAGCACAAGTTATCATTGGGACACGAAGCGTGCATGGCTCAGGGGAATCAAGGACATGCACACCGCCACACAGTCCTCGCCACGGCCCGCCTGTCTCTGGAGCTTTTTCATCGTCCTAATCCCAAACTCCAGCTCCCTGCACAGTGAAGGGATCTACTTCCTGTATCCTGAGTTTGACTCCTGTGGGCATCTCTCTGAGAGCACTGAGACGGTATTGTCTGGTACTGTCTTTTTGCATCTGGCTTATGAAAATCAGCAGAATGTCTGCACAGCCCACTTGTTGAGTGCCTTTTCCCTCTAAGGCTGAGCAATGTGCCTTTGTCTGCACAGGTCGTGTTTTACCAGTTCCTCCCTGCATGGACACTGCCTGTTTCTCTACCTTTCAACTGTTTCGAGTACTACTACAACATACTTGTGTCACTGCTTTCCCTTCTGTTGGGTGTGGACTCAGCAATGGATCTGAGGTTCTTTTAGGTTCTAAAGTATATGTGATTATTGGAAAAGAAAAGCAAATTATAAAATCCAAGTTTCCCTTCTCCTACCTGAGCTTTTAAAGTTTTACCTAGGGCGGCCTCTCACTGTGGTACCAGCCAGAGGGCTTTTCTGGCTTCCCTCTGGAGAGCCTGGGGTCACTGGGCAGCTGTCTGTCCCCCACACGTGATGTGCCAGCTTGGTGGGCAGTGCCGTGATGATGCTGACAAGTGACTAAGGGAGAGTTACTCCCTTCCAGAGAGTACTGCCAGAGCTGCTTGCGAAGGCAGCCTGTTCAGTCACACGGCTGCACCTAGCCTTGGACACCTATGAGGTCTGTACCTCAGCGAGGTGCCTTAGCTGCTCTGCCACTGTAGCTCCTTCCTTTGGATTTTAATGAGATCTTTGGTCCTTCAGCAAAGACCTGGGCTTCTCCATCTCTGTCCAGAGGTGTCTGACATGGGCTGGTTGAGGCACGGCACACAGCACACAGTGCTCAGTGAGTGCGCGTTATGATTCCGGGCAGGTAATGGCAAGGGTAATGCTTAGATTGGAATGGAAATGGGCCCTTGAACTCTTTCCTGGGCCAGGTCTATGGATGTGACCTTGTGGCACACAGTATCCATCTGGTTACCACATAAGTTTTTCTTTCTTCCAGAGGGGGAAGTGTGTACTTTAGTCTTGAGAGGTAGAGTTTCTGATTTGGCAAGATTCAAGATAAAACAAAATTTGAAATTATTTGTGATATAGTTTTAAGATGCTCTTGACATTGCACTTTAAGAAACAGAAAGAGGAAGAGGCAGAGAGGGAGGAAAGAGAAAGAGAGAGAGAGAGAGAGAGAGAGAGAGAGAGAGAGAGAGAGAGAGAGAGAGAATAACTTCCTGTCCCAAAAGAGGCACAGGGCTTACCTGTTTGTCCAGACCTGCTGGATCTCTGTCATTGTTCTCTGCAATAGTTTGAGAATGACATTATCATTCTTCTGAATGCAAGTGGAATCTTGCTCTGATGAAGTCAGAACTTGCTAGCAGTTCCTCTGTGTGAGAATGGTCAAGACCCAGTTGACCACATCCTCTGTATGCGCTGTATTGGAACTCACAGCAGTGAGATGAAGAGCCTGACTTGTACTCGTACCCATTCACTGTATGCATTTCTAGCTTGGTGGTTATTTACAACAATTGGCATAGCCCCGAGATTGTCTGGTGACAACTTGACCACTGTCACGAGCACCGTGAGCCACGGATCGGGGATGGACACGATAGCCCAGGCAACTGAGTGTAGCAGTCAGCCTGAGGCAAGTGGCACAACATGCCACTCACCACGATGACTTTTTCCTGTCACTGAGCCAGGGCTGCAGGAGTAGGGTGTGCCAAGCTGGATCTCCAAGAATCCAAGGCTAACAAGGTGTCTTACAGAACCTCCCCCAGGCTTTAGCATATGGAAAGCTTAAAAGTGCAGCACTGTCGAAGGCTACAGATCAGGCAAAGTTTCCCTAATACTTCCCCATGGATACAGAGGATTGAGATCTGTGGCAAAAACTTTTCTTTACTTCATCCAGAAAGTGGTTTGCTTAAATAATGCTTTCTTAATAGGATTTGTTTATTTATTTGGCAGGGTCTCACTATGTAGTCCAGGACACCCTTGAACTTGCACTGGTCCTCCTGCCTCAGCTTCCTGAGTGCTGGGATTACATGTGTGTGCCACTATGCCTGGCCTCAGGATAAAATAATTTTAGATTTAATATGGAATATAAGACATGCAAGAATTTCTAGGAAAAGTTTTAAAGTTTTAGGGAGGTATTGGTCCAGCCACTGTGGGACTCTGCAACCACAATAGTCTGGAATTTGTTTAGAGAAAAAGAAAAGTATTGATCAGTAGCATTGAGTAGAATTCTCAGAAAATAATTTAAATGTACTTGGCCATGTGACACATGATAACACTGGCACCTTTGTTCAGTGACAAATGACTCATTTGGTAAACTGTATTCACATATTTACTTCTCAATGTAAAGATAGAGTGGCCTTACATCTTACATTATATAAAATGTAAATATTAAATGAATCTAAGATCAAGGCACTGTTGTCCACTTCCTGATGAGAGGCTTCCTGCTGTGTCCTTGATGGGGCAAGGCACTGTACTCTCTCTGTTAAGACCCTTCCTTCTCTTTTGCTTTATTGAGACTTGATCTTGCTATGGAGCTGAGGCTGGCGGCCTCAGACTTGCAGCAGTCCTCCTGCCCATGTCTCTCTAAGGATGTATACCACCACGCCCTGGCTGGGCAAGTGCTTTTCTAATGGAATCAGTCCATTCAGGAGGGCAGAGCTGTCCTGGTATGAACACCTTCCCATAGGAAGACTAAGTTTCCAGAATGAAGATTTCGGAAAGAAAAGAAATCTCTTGAGGAGCACTGGGCCCTTTCTCAAAGGAAGTCTCACTTTCAAACAGATGCTAACTGACTCAATTCTTCTAGTGCAGCATGATTTTGAAGCCTAGAAACCTTACTTTCGCTCTAAATCATCACCTTCTTTCATTCTTGCATGTAACTGTAGGCTCACTTAATAGCAGACTTGTAAGTGAATTCTTAGTCCCTCCCCCACCCCCACATCTCTCACTGATCCCCCTTTCCGGGTTCTGCCCCAGCCCTTGCTCTTTCCTGCTTGCTGCTGCAGTGCCACCCAGGGCTTCTGTGTCTGGAGGAATGTGGGGCACGAGGTGCTGGGTGACTTCTGGTGTTTAACACTGAGCAAGGTAGAGGGAAAATGTAAGTGTTGGCAGCAGCAGTTGCTCTGGGCAGGCCCTGGGGTGGTCTTTGGGTTTCCAAACTTGTCTTAATCCTGGTGATGTCTAGACAGAGACATCACTATGGACGTCCCATAGACTGTATGTTTATATTTCATATACTTTGTGCAAAGTAGAAACTATGTACTAAAGTTATTTAAGAAATAGTTATTTTTATGTTTTCAAAAAGTCTCAAAATATTTAAAATTATTTGTTAAAATTAAAAGCAAATTTGAGCATACTGTCTCAGTTTTAAGTAAACATTTAGATAAGATCATTTAACTCTTTAAAACATTAATGCAGCTTCAAAGTTCAGCAAATTGAGTTATTCAATGGTTTGCATAAATAAAACTGCATGTCTTATGTTCAAAGTTAGTTTTGTTGCTGAAGAATCAGTATCATATATTACTTCAGTAATTTAGGAGTAATGAGCTGATTACTATTGCAAAATATTGCACTTTGGGTAGGAGAAATGCTTTGCTGTTGGCAGCTTCTAGGAATGTAGCCTTGGTCTCTTTTAAACTGGAACATACAGGCAGTGGGTGGGAGGATAGCTCAGAAGTGTAAGTGCCTGCCTGGCAAGCACAAGGTCCCAAGTTTGATCCCTGGTACTGCAAAACAACAAACAAACAAACAGACAAACAAATAAACAAACTGGAACCAGCCTACATTTCCTCCTGACACTGCCTATTTAAGGGAACCACCTGAGTTTTATAAGATGACCCATCTCCTGAATTTGTCCTATAGTTTAACTTGTCCCTCTGTCCTCAGCCAATTTATTTTCATGACATTTGTCCTACAGGTGTGGCTAGCTCTAAAGGGGGACTGCAGGAATGGTGCCTTGTTGGCTGTGTAGCATTGCATCAGAAATAACAGAGTGTCCAGCTTGAGCACCTGGCTGCAATGATGCTGTCAGACCTCTCCATTGGGAAGCAAGTAATATGCCATCAGAAGACTATGGTCTAATATCCCTTGTGAACCTACAGTATGTGCAATGGTCCTCGGTGAAATCCTGGCCAACTAAATAGCAATACAAAAAGGATTCTATACCATATCCAAGTGAGATTTTTCTCAAAAGGCAATGTTGATCCAATACACAAAAATCAGTGGAATACTGCATACTTAGGAATAGGATAAAAGACAAAAAGCCATAGAAGACAAAAGTTCTGATAGATGTCAAAACATGGATGGAACCTTAGTAACTATGTGAAGTGAAAGAAACTGAACTCACCAAAAGACCTCATATTGTGTGATTCTCTTTATATGAAATGCCCAGAACAATCAATCCTGTAAAAGTGATACAGTGGGGTTTTTAGAGGCTGGGAGAAGTTAGGAGTGGAACATGGCTGACAGTGGGGATAGGGTTTCTTTTTAGTACAATGGAAATATTCAGGACATCTTACTGCAAAATCTTGTAACTGCGCTAGAACTGCTGAATTGTACCTTTTGAAATGCTGAATTAGGTCATATGCGAATTATGTCTCAGTGAAAGTGAGTGTGCATAAGAGACCAAATCCTGTAGAGCCGTAGAAGAGCAAGTAGATGCTCAAATAGATGGGAGCTGATGGATGACAAGAACTGCTGGAAGTCTTTCCAGCCCACAGTGAGACCCTCATTTGCTGACTGATAGGATATCAGTGTGTGCCCAGTAGCTTACCCCATGTAATCTCCAAGACGTTGGTCTCAGGAGTTGCTTTCAGTAAAGACTAAGTTCTTGAAGTTGGTAGAGACTACATTCTTTTCAACTCTCGAATTTTCAACTGTCCCTCCTAAGCCTTGTTTCAATTTTGCTTCCAGCATCAGCATGACGACCTGTTCCACAGTGGCTGCCCTGGGAATGATGCCCCTCTGCCTTTATCTCTACACCTGGTCCTGGGATTTGGCCCACAACGTCACCGTTCCCTACCAGAACATAGGTCGGTATTGGGCTTGCAAGCTGCAGCAATAGCAGCAACGGTGAGAGTACCAGTGCTAACTGTTCTTCATCACATAGCTCAACAGGCAGGGTTTTGTATGGTCTAATTCAATCCCTAAATGACTTCATAATATAAATATTACTACTGGTTCCATTTCCTGGTTTTGGGGGCTTAGAATGGCTAAGTAACTTACCCAAGATTGTGCAGGTGGTAGACACAGAACTGGAATTGTAGCTCAGGAGTCTGACTGCAGCGTCTGAGTTCTTAACTGCTATTTATACATCAGCCTTTGATTGCAATATTGAGGTACCTGTGGTGTGCAGGTATTGTGAAGAAAAGAGGCTCCTGGAGCTCATATTTTTGGAGGCTAAAAATTTGAGCACCATGGCACAGGGTCTTGTGTGGTCACCTGTGTCCTCTTCCAATGTGTCATGTCATGGTGGACAGTGCTGATGGAAGCCATGTGCATGTGAAAGCAATGACTTTCTGGACAGGAAGCCAGAAAAGAGGGGCCTGGCCCTGGCTTTCATGACAGCTCTTTCACAAGAGCCACCGAGGGCTATGCAGGGCTCTCAGGTGACCTGAAGCCCCCCTGGAGGCCCCCACCTCTTAGGTTCCAGCATCCGATGTGGTCACTGTAGGCCGAGCTCCTGACACAGGAACAGGGAGGAGCTGCAAACCACAGCATCTGTGAGAGTTTAATTTTGAGAGGAATAAAAGTGGAGATCCTACTTTAGAAAAAGAAAGAAACCCCGCAACTTTTAGATAATTAGAATAACTGGGCTCTTTTCATCTTGTTCTTTTTTTCTTTTTTCTTTTTTTTGTCCTATTTTTATTTTGGACAGGGTTGGCCTTGGACTTGCTATATTGCCCAAACTGGCCTCAGACTTTGGGTTCCTGCTTCAGCTTCCCACATGGTGGGATTATAGCTGTGTGCCACTGTGCCTTGCACAAGGGGCTCTTTGTGGTTCAAAGTTAATTGGATCTAGTTACTCCTTTTCTATTTTCACACAACTTCACCTTTCTCATGACTCATGAGCCTGGACATTTTCTTATAGGCTGGAGTGATTCTTACTGGTTATCAAGGCCCATCTGCCCACCATGACCACCCCCTCTCTCTTCAGCTCCTCCCTAGCACATGCTTCTCACTAAATACCAATCTTTCTCTAAGGGTGCCTGTGCTTACTATGCTTGGGAGTGAGTGAGATGAAATGATTGGCCTGTTGTATGTTGTCAGTCTTTGTAGAAGAGCTAGAAAGCATGATTCTCAACACCCTATAAAGGCCCGGCAGAGGCTGGCAGGCATCCTGAGGGTCCAGACCTGTGGCCCATCATGGAAACCATGGTCAAAGTCGTCTCCTAGGGCCGGGCGTGGTGGCACACGCCTGTAATCCCAGCACTTGGGAGGCTGAGGCAGGAGGATCAGTGTGAATTCGAGACCAGCCTGGGCTACAAAAGTGAGCTCAAGGCCAGCCTGAACTGCATAGTGAGACCCTGTCTCAAAAAGACAAAAAACAAAAAAACAAAGTCGTCTCCTGAAGAAAGCAGAGCTCATGTGCTGGATACAGCTGAGCAAGAACCTTATTTAGAAACCACAGTTGCACAGGAAAGTGACAGTTTTTCTGATCAGTCAGTTATTTAGCAGTTGATAATGTATTCCAAGAGGTATTTATGAACAACTTAAGTCCAAAGTGTTATGTGAGTGATTCACATAACTTTGGAGGCAGAAGAGCAGGGCTTGGGCAGATGTGGGGCATGCTTCTGGAAGACGTCAGCGTGAGACCTGCTGGCAGAGTGGGAGGATCCTTCCCAGGCTGCCTTCAAAGACTTTATTTTTCATGCTAATACAAAGGCCTTGTTCCTACCCATGTTAGGACTCCCTAGCTACACTTGGAGAGTAGGAGAAATTACTTGGTAGTGTCACAAGTGCTGTTTTGTGTCTGTGACAGGCATCCTGGGCTTTGTGAAGTATCTAGGGAAATAACAGCTGTGGTTATATAGGAGTGACATCCAAGTAATTTCATGGACTTAAAATGGTCCTGTTTTTGGATCTTTACATTCCCTATTCTCTCCAAAGTTCCATGTGATGGTCAGAGGGGTTTTGTGAGGGAGACACGCTTAGGTGTGATGACATTCATTAGTGTCCTCAGCCCTTTGAGATTGTCTTCAAAGGTTGCTTTGTGTTTGGAGATGGATACAGAACAAAATGAGCTTTCATCAAAAGACCATCCAGTTAAAGACAGTCAAACTGAACTAGGCTTGTCGGGAAGAGGGCTGAGGTCTGACAGGTCGCTTTTTCTTCTTTTTAGGGATTTCTCTGCTGTGTCTGACCATTCCAGTAGCCTTTGGCATCTATGTGAATTACAAATGGCCAAAACTATCAAAAATCATCCTCAAGGTAAGAACCCCAGCCACAGGTAGCATGTCTTCACACCCAAAGGCCAAAAGACAGAGGTGGAGAGCTTGAGCAATGCAGCTACAGTTGTGTGCCCAAAGGCTTGGGTTCCATGCCTCAGACTCCCCATGCCTCTCTAAGGTTTGCTGTGCTCTTGAAGGACCCTGGAAATTATGGGACTTCAGTTAGTGACAGAAACGCTAGGGCCTGGGGTGGACAAGGAGCATCGGGGTCTGTGCATTCTCAAGGCTCTTTTGTGCTTTGTTTTGTTTTTGAGGTAGGGCCTTGCTCTGCAGCCCAGGCTGGTGTTCAGCTCTCGGCTGTGCTCCCACTCAGCCTCCCCAGCTCCCCACCAGTGTTTACACATTTGTGCCACCTGGCTGAGCCCTAAGGGGAGGCATTTTCAACAGTGAACTCAAGCACCAGAGAACTTTGCACCTTTCTGGCTGTGTATCACTTCAGAAGCAAAAGAACATAATGTGTGCTACTTTCCTGAGGCTTTAAAGAAATCTTATATTTTACATTTAAAGGAAGAAAACCACTTGGGTAACCTGAAGGCTCTGCAGGCAGGTGTAGTTTGCTTTTCCTTTGGGTGTCTGGTGTGGTTGTTTTAAGATCTGCTGTCTCACAGGACAGAGGAGCTGCTTTGCCACTTTCCTGGGAGATTCAGCAAGCCTGTAACAGGCCAGAGGGCAGGGTACGTGGGGATAGGAGAGGACCAGCTAGAGGCAGTGATGGGCTGGGGTCAGATGCTGGGTGCAAACAGGTGCTTTCTTACTGATTGCCTTGATTTCACTTTCTTCCAGCTTTGAAATGAAGCCCCCTCCTTCTAGCATTTATTATTGTGACTTTCATAGATTTCCAATTGGCAATGTTTGGTTGTGATTTTATTTATAAAAGAGATGGGAGGATGACTGGAAACTTCCTACATTTTAAGTTCTCTATTTTTGTTTACTGTTTCCAGCTTTGATTTCTTTTATTGATGTATATTTGCAAGACATGGAGTTTACATTCACTGTAGGCAACTGGTCCTTGCACATGGCATAGCTTAATTCTTTTTATGTCCCTCCGTTTTCATCCTTTCCTATCTCTTATCCCCCTTACCTTTTGCAAAAAAATCTATCTCCTTGTCTCTATTTTGTTCTTTAATTCATTAATTTTTCATTTCTCATATAAGGGAAACTATGCAACGTTGAAGTTGTGGGTCTGATTTATTTTGCTTAGTAGCCTCACGACCTCAAGGGGCACCCCTTTTCCTACAAATGACCCACATTTGTCCTCAACTTTAAAAAAAAAAGAGAATAAGAAAGTGCTTTAAAAACCCATTAGAGATGATGCAGAATTTCAGCAGTGTTCTGCTCTGATAAATGTGACATTTTCCCATTATCAACTGCCCATGGACTTAGAGACTGCTTCCAAGAAGCTGCGGCCACAAACATGGCTGCACAGGTTCTTTTCTTACAATTAACACCACCACCCCCAATTCTGGTGCTTCCATATCCTCTATTAGATGTCATTGTCAGCAGAGAAACAAAAGAAAGCTCCTGAATGACAATGTTGTTATCCGTAAAGAGCAGGTTTAAAACATTTTCCCTTGGCAATTCTGTAGGAGATAGAGCACAACATACCTCATGATATGTGTAACGTTCCTAAGATTAGGCTGGCCTAATCATTACTATGTTAGCACATCTTCATGCTCTGTTTTTGGCCCTGTTTTAATTTTAGGCATCACATATTTTCTGAACGACCTCACTTTTCTTCTTTGCTTCTGCTACATTTTAAATGTTGAAATATCTTTTTTTGTCTTTTTGAGGCAGGGTCTTGTTATGCAGTTCAGGCTGGCCTTGAGCTCACTTCTGTAGCCCAGGCTGGTCTCGAACTCACACCAATCCTTCTGCCTCAGCCTCCCAAGTGTTGGGATTATAGGCGTGAGCCACCACGCCCAGCTTGAAATACCTTTTTAATAGAAGAAGGGAATTCATAGTCGGAGGGCCTCCTGTAAGCAACTTCTGATCACTGGGTCCTCTTGTGTCCCTGTATTTGAGTGGTAGAAATGCCCACCCCTGGCACATCAGTGGCTCCTCAGGCCTTCTTGTTTGCCTTTTGTGCATAGTTTTTGGCCAACCCTTCTCACTTGGAATCATGCAAGTCACTGCAGACATGGTGAGGAGGCACACAGCTCAACCTTTGTCCTAGACTGGGATGTGGCAGCTGGAGCCAAGAGCCTACTGGTTTCCAAACACCCAAGGCCATGTTTCCTTTGCATTGGATCAAAAGTTCCAACTGTTAGAATGATTGTTGAACTTTTAATTTTTGTTAAACAAAAAAGAGGTGGAGCTGGAGATAGGGTATGCCCTCTTGTCCTCCCAGCACTCTGGGAGGCTGAGGGAGGAGGATCACAAGTTAGAACCCAGTTTGGGAACTTAAAGACTTAGTTAGGAGATAAAAATCACAATACAAAGGGCAGAGCTCAACGCGAATGTCCTGGGTTCAGTCCCTAGTACTGAGTAAAGGGAGGCGGGAGGCAGTGCTCCTATGGAAGAAGCTAGAGCATTTTTCCTGTTTCATTCATAGTAGCTTAGGCTGTCTAATGACAAATGGGTAGATTTCATCTGAGGAGTGGGAGGGTAGGGGTCACAGCACTGGAAGCTGTTGGTGGTGGGAAATGAGGGGGTGCAGGGCAGGCACCAGACAACAGGTTACCAGGGAGGGGCCTCCAGTGCGAGGGGCTGAGGGGCACTGTGAAGGCTGGATGTGCTTGTCCTGGTGAGCAGTGTGGTGGCACCTCTGAGAGGCGGGGCTTAGAGTGCAGTAACTAGGTCATGAATGCACCCCCTATGGAAGGAATTCACATAGGGCTTGAGGGCCTGTATGGGAGTCTGCAGCTATACTACCCTGAATGTGCCAATCTTGTCTGATCTCAGAAGCTAAGCAGGGTCAGGTCTGGTTAGTACTTGGATGGCAGGTCCTGTGGGAATGACTGTTAAGGGGAAGCACAGTGCCCTGAGCACTTCTCTGCCTCTCCCATTCACAGCCCTTGCACACCCCCACCACTGTGACACCCCCTGCCCCTGGCTCTTGCCGGAGCTGAGCAGAGGGTCTTGAGTTGCCGAACTGTGGACTATGAGAACCTATTTTCTGTATTAGGTACTGTCTTAAAGCGTTAGACAGGTTTTTGTCGTCAGATTCCACTTATTTCATCATTTTCTCCTAGCCACAAGAAACTACTGCCTACTCCTTCTGGCTAGATCCTTTATGGAAAAAGATACCGATAACAAAAGGAGACTCAGATTCATGCCAAGCCCCTGGCCCCCTGCCAGGTCCTAACGCAGCCAAGTCACCTGTCCATTTGGACCTCAAGCTTTCCTCCTTGCTGTCATTGCCTCAACCCACACTGTTTCCTTCTGCGGGTCCAGTTATCTGCAGTCAACTACAGTCTAAAAATAAGTTTTCTGGGAAATTCCAGAAAAAGCAGCTCATTTCTTCCCCCACTGAACACTGTTCCTTCCAAGCAGTGTGATGAAATCTTGGGCTGTCCTGCTTCACCCTGCCCAGGAGTGAGTCAGCCTCTGCTCATCGTTTCCATGTCCTAGGACGCTGTGGCAGTGCAATGTGCAGCTCCACTTCTCAAGACAGTCATCAAGCCTTTTTGTGGCCTTCACTCCCTTTGGTCCCCTTCATGTGAGTAGGATGTAGCAGGACAGTTGTGGGTCTGCACGCTCGTGCTTGCCATCCCAGGCTTCCCTGGACCTCTCTTTTCATTGTCCGTATTACATTTGCTGCCTCTAGTGCCTGTGGAGTTTTGGTCTCATTATCTATAACATGATCAGGAGACAGCAGACTCACTTGTTCTGTTGTTAGTAGTTGTTGTTCATTTTTTGTGTTTAATTTATAAATTAAGTGTCATTATAGGTTTGTATGTATAGAGATGTATATATAGACTAAGGTGCAATACTGTTTGTGGGTGTAGCCACTCCCTGGGGAATACCCCTCATTCCTCACCCCATCCCCACCGTGGATACAGAGAACTATGAAATGAAATGGGACTTAGTGTTCTCAAAATCCTCTCATTGTTCTAGCATTTCTAAGTTCAAAGTCTCATGGAGCCAGGGTGGATTTTGCGTTACAGACTGAAGAACACCAAAGTTTGACGTGTGCTTCTTTTATGGATTTACTTTAGGTTGGGGCCTTTGTTGGTGGGCTCCTCCTCCTGGTGGTCACAGTCGCTGGTGTGGTGCTGTCAAAGGAGTTCTGGAATTCAGATGCCAACTTTCTGACCATCAGCTTCATCTTCCCTTTGGTTGGTCACATCTCGGGCTTCCTCCTGGCTCTCTTTACCCGCCAGTCCTGGCAAAGGTACCGCTCATTCTCCACCAGGTTTTCCTCTTTTGCGGTGCTGGGCCTTGAACCTCTGACCTCCTCCTCTATGCCAGGCAGGGCTCTCAACATCCTCAGCCCCTAGAATATTTTTGAGGGAGGTAAATTAAATCAGGGCCCCTGGCAGGCTCGGCTGCCTCCTCGGCTACCTCAGGAGAGAGGACGAATTTTGACTTCCCTGGTGAGCAGTCAGGACACTCAACAGAAAGAGGGTGAGAAGGCTCTTGGAAGACTTGATGTGAAACAAGGGCCACACTGATGGCAAGCTGTAATATGTGAAACTAGTTTTTTAATGGCTGGCCAGCCTGCCCTGGGGCTGGGGTTGGCACAGCATGTGGTACTGGGGATTGAACTGTGGACCTTGCAGTTGCCTAAGCTTTCCTAAGCAGGCACTTTAGATCACTAAGCCATCTCACTGGCCTTAGGTTTGGGGTATTAATGCAGTGTGTTGAGCTTTTACACATTTCTTTCTGTATTGTAATAATTAGATAGGAGAGATGAGGTTGTTTTGCTAAACATAGAGAACCGGGCCCGCCAAATAGCTCAGTGGATTAAGGTGCTTGCAAGCAGGTGCAGGGGCCAGGGGTTCCGTCCTCAGGCCTGCCGTGCCAGCCCCACCCCCTGGGGTGCACTGAGATGGCAACTGAGACCGGGCATGGTGGCGCCTGCCTGTAATCCCAGCTCCTGGGAGGCTTTAAACAGACGGATCAGTAGACTCTGATCTAATAGTGAAATCCTGAACACTGTGTAGACCTTTCCCTAAAATACAAAAATAAACAAAGAGACAAACAAACAAATGTAGAGATCCTTCTAGGGCCTGAACAAGTTTTAGGAAGTTAAGTCTTTATCCCATCTCTGGGCTAAATTATGTTTTTTTGGTGCCAGGAATCAAACTCAGGGCCTTACACTTGCCAGGCAGGCTCTGTGCCGCTGAGTTACATCCCTAGCCCCTAGGCCAAGCTTGTAAGGCTAACTATGAAACACACAAAAAAGAAAGGAGAAAGCTGGAAAAATAAGTAACTTGTCTTAAATATTATCTTTATAAGTTGGGACTTATATTTCATGAATACCATGAAATAGTAAAAAATGGTAATACTCATACTGTCGTGCCTATTAGTGAGTTGAGCATTATCATAAGGATGAGGAACAGAAAATGGATATAGGCTTCCTGGAGGGAAGTTTAGTATCACATCAACAGACTTATAAATATTAGTGTCTGTTAACTCAGTAATTTTACTTTTTTTTTGGGACCGGGGTTCGAACTCACGACCTTGCACTTGCACAGCAGGCACTTGTGGCCTCAGAGCTATCTCCCCAGCCCCTAGTAATTTTACTTTTAAAGGTTTGTTCTAAAACTGGCTCCATAAGATATGCCTAAGTATTGATAGGCTAAGACATTAATTGTAGTATGATTTATGAATATAAAAATGGAAACAATTTCACTGTCTAACAATAGAGAGATGTTTAATTCATGACTAAGCCATAAGATGAGATGATTCATTAATTTTAATGATTTTGGAAAGGACTCATGAGGCAAGCTTTATCTAACAGCAAATCATTTTTGTTTTGATTCCCACTTTGCTAAAAGAAAGCAAGAAGGATTCCATGTGTTGAAAAATACTGGCAAATATACTATAAGGAAATTCTGAGTAGTGAGAGTAAGGATACTTTAGTTCTTGATATTTTTCTTTGTATACTTTGAGTTTTTCAATATATATGTTTATTTTAAAAACCAGAAAAGAATTATTAAAAGTGAACTGTGGGGTTGAATTCCCAGGGTGCAGGATGGGAGATTTCCAGTTGGCTTTATGCTGCCATCATCCTACTATGGAACAGTCAGCATTTTACTACAGAACATGGCAAGTTTCTGCCCAGGCTTCCTGGTTTACTCCTTGTTACTATCCTGAGGGGCAGATATATGGCCCTCATTTTATTGCCAAGTAGTCTCTTCAAAGAAGTCATCTACTCAGCCCCTGGGGCTAGAGCTAGTGAAGTCAGAGCTGAGCTTAGGTCCGCATATTAGTTTTGCCATTGCTTTGCCAAATACTCAATACAAGCTACTTACAGGAGGGGAGATTATTTGGCTTACAGCCTGGGAGGACTACGTCCATGGTAAATTGACTCCAGGGCAGAAACAGCAGGGCGGATGAGTGAGGGGGTGTCTTGCTCATGGTGTCCAGGAAAGAGGGCATGAGGAAAACACCTGTGAGAGACAGACTCTCCTAGACACGTCCCAGTGGGGCCCGACCTCCTGTGGTGCACCCATCATGTGATCAGCACATGACGTGCACAGCATCCCTGTAATACACTCGCTTTTTCCAGGAGTCTTGGCCAAGCCAACTGGAACTGTTTATTTCCAGGATCAACAATTGGAAACACAAAAGTAGAGTGGCTGGATTTCCTGAGTCTGGAGAAGAGCAGACTGTGAGGGCAGGGTGCACTCAGTAGCCTTGTCCTCTCTGCCACATGGCCTGACTGAAATGGGGACTGAGAGAGGGCGCTTGCCTGCTCAACAGTGCAGGTGTGGCTCCCAGCACTATAGCTCAATCACATGGTTATTGGCAAATGATGACAGAGATGAGGAAGGAGGAGAGGGTAGCAAGGAGTGAGCAAGTAGAAGTATGACGCGGATCACAGGCCTCGCCTCGTACTATGGATCGGATTTCCAGCCCCACATTCCAGTCAAGCTCAGACACACCATGCTCAGGCTCAACACACCCTTCCTCTCTCCTCTTCCATGTGGGAAAGCCTACTGGCTCCTTGACCAGCTACAAATGGATGAGCTTAATCCAACCCCAAAGTCCTGGCTCTTCTCTTCTCTTTGTTGTTTTTCATTTTCTGTAATCAACAAAATAAAAAATATAGGAAAGTAGAAACAATTATTACTGAATCTTTCCACCAAAGAATATTATCTTTGATTACTGGCTTCTGTTTAGTTTGTGCTGAACTCAACTTTACAATTTTGTCTCCTGTCCTGCTCTCCCTGCACACTGGCTGGGTGACTGTGCAAAGGCTGCTGAGGAAGTCACACTCACACCTGTTCAAGGAGTTTTTATTTTTGATGTTTGAGATAGGGCCTCACTCTGTAACCCAGGCTGGCTTAAAAGTCATCATGATCCTCCTGACTCAGCCTCCTTAGTGTTAGCATTATAGGAGTGCACTACCACTCCTGGCTTCTCCCTGGAACTTTAGTTTCTATAATAATCCCCACATTGAACGCCTCCTGCACTCCAGTATGTCTAGATTTTTGCAGCGATTGCTGGGCCCAGGGTTAAATTTTGTCTTGAGTTGTTACTGAATTCTCTCTCCCCCCCACCCCACCCATTCTATCCAGATTCCTAGGGCAGGTTCACAAGGCTCACCCCACAGTTCCTTTCTGGAGACTGCCCTGCAGAACCGGTGTCCTGAAAATAATTATTGAGTGAACCCAGCACATTTACTTCTTGACCTCAGAACTTATGTGTGTTGTTGTCCACAAGGGAAGGCATAAGAAGAGTCCTTCTTGGTGATGTGTAACAAACGTTTTCATTGCCAGGTGCAGGACAATTTCCTTAGAAACCGGAGCTCAGAACATCCAGATGTGCATCACCATGCTTCAGCTATCATTCACAGCTGAGGACCTGGTGCAGATGTTTAACTTCCCCCTGGCCTATGGATTCTTCCAGCTGCTGGATGGACTTCTCATTATCATAGGTGGGTGAACTGTCACTGTGTCCATCCAGTTTACCAACTTAAAAAAAAAATTCAAACTTGTATCATGCTATCCCTGCAATAAATTTTTAGCCTGATATATTTGAGGACAATGAAGTACATAAACAGGATACTTTGAAATTTGTGGGCATTTTATAGAAAAAGTGTTTTAAAAGCATTTGCAGCTAGGCATGATGGCACATGCCTATAATCTCAGCCCTTGAGAAGCTGAGGCAGGAAGCTCACTGGAGACTGCCCCACTGACTGACTGCATTAATGGGGTGTCTGCAACCCGACAGAGGAGTCTCAGTTTCAGAGAGCAAGGACTACTCCGACAGCCTGGGTCACGCTGTTCTGCAGCGCCCCCCACTTCTTTTTCGTGTGTGTTCCTACACAAATGGTGGAAACAGACAAGAGAATGTACACAAGAATACAGCACCCCTGCATTTAGTATTTGGTGGCCCTGTTTTTAATCCTGTGTGCTTTCTCATCAGTGTATCAGACATACAAGAGGCTGAAGAGCAAACATAGACTGCAGAGCCAGGACTGTGCAGAGGCCCCTGCTGAGCGGACGTCTAAGGAGACCAGCGTCTTCTTGCACGGGGCTGAAGCATCAGCTGTGACCCCTGGGCCATCGGGGCTGGGCAGCCCCCTCACTTTTTGTGAACAGTGCGAACTTGCTGAACAGACAGGCCCCTGCCTTCCGGAGCAGCCGGGGAAGACGGTGGGAGCTGCTGCCTGGATGCTCCCGCACAGCCTTGCGAACATTTAAGCATCAAGTGTTAGAAAACTTGCTTGCATTTTTGTGTGCATTGCAAACTGCTTTAGGATCACTTTCTGAGGCATTCTGCCCCTTCAAGGGGCTCCTTAGGGTGCACAGGGTAGGGTCGCCATGTGTGTGCTGCCTTTCTGGAGCAGAGGCTGCACAGGGGAGTGGGACCTTCAATGACTGGGCACTGTACCCTTCTGTGGGTTTTCACAGGTAGATGTGGTCTCTGGTGCAGGCTTGAGCTGAGCCTGGGTCCTTGTCACTTCCTGAGACTGGGCAGATCCTTGGAGCACTCAGGAGGAACCCATAGCTTTTACTAAAAAATGGGTTCCTTTTCTCAAATCACTGTTACTTATGAAGGGCTGGCATATCTTTTATGATTACAGACACTATGGAAGCTTAGAGGGAAATTAAAAGAAAACATGAGATCAAGAAGCAGAAGCTTGCATTGTCACTCTAGAGATTCACGCCTCTACAAGCATCCTGATCTATGTGTGCACACAGAGTTCTTTGAAGGACGTGAGAACCACCCACGCCTGCGCCACTTGGCAGGGCAGTGGGTGACCTCACCGAGGCTTTCTGCCCAGGAGTCTGCTGACCTACCTCACTCCGCAGTGGCCGAGCCAGGGAGTGACCACCACGCACATGAGGAGGGAACTCCGCACCCGGCCGTCCGTGCTCACGGCCTCTAGCAGCGCTCCGTGTGCGGGTGCCACGGTGCCCTCACAGCACTGCCTGCCGCTCCTTGCCCGTTTGGCTGCCCAGTGCTAGCTCCCTCTCCCCACAGGACTTGCGTTCCTGCAGGCTCGCTGGACTATGGGAATTGTGAAAACACCTCCCTTGCAACTCATTTTCAAACTTGTGCACGAGGCAGTGTACTTGGGGCCCTTGCCTGCTGGTGCCCTTTGCCGTGTTTGCGCTGCACTGTTTCGCTTTATGGACAGTAACACATCTGGGTGGTGGTGGTGCGTCGGTCCCACACGCGGCCAGTACTTATTGTCTTTTATCTTTTTTTCTGTAATGTAAGGTTTTATATTTTTCACACATTCAGTTTTGTCTTTTAAAATGTTTACAATTCTAAATGTTAGAATATTTATATTTTTTATATGGCACATGACTCTGTACAAATGTCCTCAGCTCCTTTTCAGGAGTCCAATGGGGACACAGCATGCTTGTGCACTGCAGTGTGTGGAATACAGCCTGCCATAGGCAAGCCCATCCTTCCCTATGCTGATGTCATTAAAGACACTTTCTCCTGTGTTTTTCTGTTACTTTGATGGTCTGAGTATGTACACATTTATTCTATTTTTAATTCAATTTTTGGCATGTTAAAAATCTAATTTTTTATGCTTAATTATTCCAAGATTCTATATTAAATCATTGTCTTAATCGTTCTCTTATTACTGGAACAAAATACCTGACTCCACAAGTTAAAGGAGGAGAGGTTTCTTTGGGCTGGAGTTAGTAGAGGTTTTAGTCCATAGTTAGCTGGTTCCTAGACAGGCAGTGTAGCAGTGTGCAGTGGAGGGGAGGTGCTCCTGTACAGTGGGGAAAGTGGAGGGGGACCTGAGGAGGAGGAGGAGGAGGAGAGGGAGGAGGAGGAGGAAGAGGAGGAGGAAGAGGAGGAAGAGGAGGAGGAAGAGGAGGAGGAAAAGGAGAAGGAAGAAGAGGAAGAGGAGGAAGAGGAGGAGGAGGAGGAAGAGGAGGAGGAGGAAGAGGGAGAGGGAGGAGGAGGACAAAGAGGAAGATGAAGAGGAGGAGGAAGTGAGAAGGAGGAAGAAGGGGAGGAAGAGGAGGAGGAAGAGGAGGAGAAGAGGAGGAGGAGGAAGAAGGGGAGAAGGAGGAAGAGGAGGAGGAGGAAGAGGAGGAGGAGGGAAGAGGAGGAGGAGGAGGAAGAAGAGGAAGAGGAAGAGGAAGAGGAGGAGGAGGAAGGGGAGGAGGAGGAGAAAGAGGAGGAGGAAGAGGAAGAAGAGGAGGAGGAGGAAGAGGAGACATGGGCCCTTCACAGCCACGCCCACACCACTAGCTGCTCCCACTGGGCTTTTCCCTCCCAACATCACATTTAGCCACAAACTTACTCATCAAAGGACTCATCTACCCCTGAGTATCACTTACCTGTGATCCTGTCACTTGCCCCAAGCCCCACCTATGAACCAATGAGGCTTTGGAGTGATGACTAGATACAAACCATAATTATCATTCATTTTTGTCTCTACTGATAGAAACGCCACCTCTACCACATACATAATGTGCTGTTTATTTTTTTCATACTAGGAATCAAACTTAGGACCTTTCCCTTGCCAGGCAGGTGCTACGCCACTGAGCTCTAACCCTGGCCATAGTGTGTTTTTATTTGGGATGTTTTTGTTCCTTTTTTTGGTCTAGTTTTATTTGTAAAATAGTGTGCTGAGACTTACTACTTTACTGCTTGATTTTGCAAGCATTCCCTATGCCTTGTGGGTTAATCTGCTGAAAGGGATTATTATGGAATTTGTGGCTGTGAAGGTCCCAGGGTCAGCAGTGACTGGAGCACCAGCCCATCTATGGCACAACTGATGAATCCCTGCGTGCACGCGTGGGTTCCCGCTCACCCACCTGGAGACTAGGCTGGGGCACTCGTTAGTGCTCTGTGCAGGCTCACGGGTGTGCAGCAGTCAGGCAGGAGGGATGCCGGTCCTTAGGGACTATAGGGCTGTCGGGAACAGGCCACAGCAGAGACATTGTTAGCAACTTAGGTTGTGAGAGCTGCATGTGATGTCTCATGCCCACATCCCCAGCAAACTGGGAGGCTGAGTCAGGAGGGTCCCAAGCTGGAGGCCATTCTGGCAACTCAGATCTTTTCTCAAAAGAAAGGGACTGGAGATGTAGCTCAGTGCTGAGGGTCAACCTACAGTACTGGGGGGAAAAGTGGGAGGAAGAGAGGCAATTTTCAGGCTCAAAATGAGCATTATCATGAATTTTACTGAACCTATAAAAATAAATTTATAAATTGCTTCTCTACAGATGTCTGTAGCTAAATGGTGAATTTCAGTGCTCTGTTCTGAAAGCGTGTTAGGGTTGGTATTCACCAGGATGAGGGACAGGTCTGCCATGGACATCTTTAAGACAGAAACACAAACTGATGTGAGGGCCTGATGTCCAGTCAGATTACTATCATCCCACAGGGCTTAGAAACACGCTACTGAGCACTGGGATATCAGGCTCCTCGGGACCCCACGCATGACTTCATGACTTTTTTTTTTTTTTTTTTTTTGACACAGTCTCCGTGTATAGTTCAGGCTGGCTTCAAACTCATGGCAATCCTCCTGCCTCAGCCTCTTGAGTATGGGGATTCTAAACCTGTGCTACCAAGCCTGGCTGGTGCATATTTTGAGAACAGACAGAAGAAGAGCCGATCAGAAACACTGCGTTGTCACTAACGAGGCTAACCTGGAGTTCCTCAAAGCTGGGGCTTCTGTGAAGCTGGGAGATGGGGCGGGGACAGCGTGAGGCCGGAAATTAGTTGTCAGGTGAGCTTGTTGACTGTGTGAGACAGATTGGAGCGGGAAGACCTGGACGAGGCAGATGTGGAATGGAGCCCTTACCTTGGTCACGGGGGTAACCCCGGGCCAGTAACAACCCCTTAGGCTTCAGTTTCCTTGCTTATGAAGGAGGATGACGCATTTGAGCTCAGATAGACCTTGAGAAGCCGGGCTGGGAGGTGGTCATTATGGCAGCATCCCCTCTCTGCACAGTCGCAGAGGAGGACATTGGCAGCGCAGCCGGCTCTCTTCTCCTGTGACCTCAGGAGGCGCCTGCACACCTGGGGCTGCCCACACAGCACCTGGTGCTCTCACCAGTCTAGCATGCTTTGACCGTGGTGTGAGTGTCTGCTGTGCCTTGGTGGAATCTGGGTCCTTTGGGGTGAATGAATATAAATATTTCTGTAGTTGCCCTTGACAGTTACAAAAATCAAATGCTTTGGCTTCAACAAGATCTTGAAAAATTGATGGTATTAAGGATGGCGTATCGGAAACTGGGGTGTGTGGTACTCGCTGCTGCCCAGGGTCCACAGGTCTCTCCTTGCTATGCCAAGGTAGTACTAGCTCAAGACCGCACCTCCTCAGAAACTGTCCCTCTGATACTGCTGTATTCGTCCTGATACACAGATGGACTGGGCAGAACTGCCTCAACCACTGCCAGACCGCAAAGGAGTCAGCCCTAGGCAGCCTTCTGAGGTTGTTTAATCCAAGAAAAGGAAGTCTCACGTAAATTCATTTGGCTGGATTTTCGTTACTCTCACTCAGATGCATTCCGAAATTGGCACACTAAGATTTTGTTGGCTTTAAAATTTTATACAGTCTGGCCTGCACTTTGTCATGTTTATATCCCCCATAGCCAGGCAGCTCAAATACTTACAAATTAAGTAAAATGGAGACATCTGCATTATAAGGCATGGATTCCTGGAACCCAGCTGTGGTAGACTGTTCTAATGTCTTATTTTTCATCACATTACATTTAGATAATTAGTCACTTTTCTTATACCTGGCAGGTGACCTGCAAGCACAGGTATAAAAGAATCTGATCTATGGGGCCAGGGATATAGCTCAGCAGTACAGCATCTTTCTGGCAGGCACAAGGTCCCTAGTTCCAGTTGGAACTCCCCAAAACAGGGTCTGATTCCAACACCCCATTTCTCTCCTGTTCATTATCGTTCAGAACATCTGTACTAATGACATTGCCAAAGTTTTGATTTTAGGATAAAATTGTGTTCCTAACTCTGCAAAGCCTCTGTCCTCATACCATTCTTTAAAAGAATAGCGCATCACTTATATGTATGGGCTGGGGAGATCGCTTGGTGGTCTAACTGCCTCAGGACCCAGATTCAATCCCTGGTACCACATGCCATGCTGGCCTTGTGCAGAGCTGACCACTGAAACCGAGAATGGTGGCACACACCTGTCATCCCAGTGTTAGGGGTGCTGAGATGAGAGGATCACTGAGTCTGAGTTGCATAGCAAGATCCTGTACCAAATAAATACACAAAAAGAATAAAAAAATGAGACGTATGAAGAAGCCTATGTGGAACATGCGAGTAGATCTAACCACTTCCACCGTCCCCTCCTCACAGTCCCCTTGCCCCTATGCCTAGCAGTCACTACTTTTTCAGGTTTTTGGTTTACTTTCCACATGAGAGAATATATCATACTTGTCATTCCATGTCTGTCTTATTTTGTTTAACACGACAAACTCCAATTCTATCTTTTTGGCTGTAAATGGTGATTTCATTCTTTATGGCTGCATAACATTCCACTGTGTGTATTTTCTTTGTTCTTCTGTTTGAGTGTGTAGGCAGATTCTGACTTAGCTATTGTGAACAGTGACTCAGTAAGTGAGGGCATCAGCTATCTCCTGCTGTGCTGAATTCAATTCTTGGCGTCTACACCCAGAAATGGGCTAGCTGCATCACATAGTTCTTCTATTTCCAGCTTTTATTTTAAGCAGCCTTCATATTTTTCTCCCTAGTGGCTGGTACTTTACATTCCAACAGGGTTAAGACTCCCTTTCTCCACCTTCTCTCCAGCATGTATTTTATTTACTTATTTATTATAATTATAATTATTATTTTTTTCTGTTATTTAGGACAGGGTTGACAAGGTCTACAGGGTGTCACTGTGTAGACCGGACTCATAGTGATTATGTTGTTTTCAGCCTCCCAGGCACTGAGATTACAGGTGTGCACCATCATGCCCAATCTCAGTCACCATCTGTGCACCCTGAAGGTGGGGCTGGCATGGCACACTGGGGATTGAACCCCGGCCACTGCACTGTGCCTAAGCAGGCACTTTAGTCCACCGAGCTATCAGGCCAGTACCACTTTATTTACTTATTTATTTTGGTAAACACTTTCATTTCTTATTGAATAGGTCAACAACTTCTCCCTCCCTACAACTGGAGTTTCGTTTTATGTCCATGCTGAGTAATCAACAGTGACAAAGTCAACTAGAGTGAGCTACTTGGAACACAGTTCTCTTTCTTTTAGCAGGGAACAATAGATGCATTCTAGAACGCACAATGATTTAGTTGCTAAGAAACTTAAATGGCAACTTGAAGAATGCAGTCAAGTCCAGGGTGTGGTAAACACCAGCTGAAACGTAGCATAACTCTGTTAGGGCTATTGATGCCGCATCCCTTGGCCATTTGGAGAAAATGTTTAGCTAATCAAGTGGAGATGTAGAAAACACTATTTTGTCTTAGGGGCTGTGCACAAAAGCATGATACAGGGAATACTGCTGAGAGCATCCACTCCACGAAGGCCTTTACCTTCTAGGAGCTCCAACCTGGCACCACCTCTAGCGCCCACATGGCTGGCTTTATCCTCTGCGTTCCATTTGGCACAGCAAGTAGCAGTGTCTCCACCCTCTATGATGGTAATGCAGCCCCTTGAAGTGGTTTTCACCTCATCCATGAGGGCTTTGCTTCCCTTAGCGAAAGCTTCCCATTCAAATACCCCCACAGGTCCATTCCACACAATCTGCTTGGCAAGACCAACAGCCTCAGCAAACTTCTAACTGCTCTCAGGACCACAGTCCAAGCCCATCGTTCGGCAGGTATGCCAGAGGCCACAGTGGTTTGGCCAGTCTTAGCATGGTCATTAAACTTGTCAGCAGTGACAAAGTCAACAGGCAGAGTAGGGGTTGGGGAGATAGCTCCAAGGCACAAGCGCCTGCTGGGCAAGCACAAGGTTGTGAGTTTGAACCCCGGTCCTTCAAAAAAAACAAAAAACAAAAAACAAAAAACAAACAAACAAACAAACAAACAAAAAACAGGCAGAGTAATCTTCACACCATTCTTCTCAGCTTTGGCCATCAGATCTTTTAACAATCTTGGATCCCTCTTTATCAAACAGAGAAGTGCCAATTTCCATGTTGTTGAGCACTTTAAGGAAGGTAAAAGCCATTCTGCCACCAATAATCATCTCATTGACTTTGTCCAGCATATTATTGATCAACTGGATCCTATCTGCAACTTTAGCTCTGCCCAAGATGGCCAGGAAGGGTTGCTCTGGGTTCTCTAAGGCTTTAGCAAAATAGTTCAGTTCCTTCTTCATCAAAAATCTACCGGCCTTCTGTGGCAGACTGACTCCCACCATAGAGCTGTGGGCACGGTGTGCAGTGCCAAAAGCATCACTGACATGGACATCCTCCAGCTTGGAAAGTGAAGCCTGGATAGCATCTGTTTCGGCCAGCTTTAATCTTGTTACCAGAAGTGTCTTCTCCCCCCACCCCCACATAAAAGTGGAGGTTCTCCAGTGGGATGACAGACCCAACTGATGGGTCAGCACAGGCTTTCTCTACCTAGGGGTCCACATGGTCCTTCAAGAATAGAACATCCTGTATTAATCTAAACTGATCTGATGATGAAAATATGTAATATAACCATTGTTAAATTTAAACAATAAAAATATTAAAAAAAAAAAAAAAACAGCAGAGATTTCAGTTCTACAGCAACTGCTGTAAGGAATACTTGTCAGGCATTGGGACACCATCTGGCCGGCCCAGGTGTCTCATAAGGACGACTGATTTGGCTCTTTTGTCCAAGCAGAATCTGATGCTTGGGAGAGCAGCCTTGATTCTTTGGTTACAGGCTATCTGGTTATTTTTCACAGGAACATTGAAATCTACTCTCAGCACGACTCACTTTCCCTTCACTTCCAGCTTGTTAGAAAGTGACATTTAAAGTACAGGCAAAAGGCTGGGAACTCAGAGGCTGTTGAGGCATCTGTAGAGTGCCAGGGTTGTGTGAAAAATCCGGCATGTATTTTAGAATATACTGCTTTGTAAGTATCTTCCATCATAACTTGTGTTCCCCTCTGCAGCACTGTACGGGCTGCCAGCTCTTGCTGACAGTGCATGGCTGCGATGGTTGCGCCTTCCAGGCCTGGCCCAGTCGACACAACTGCCCCACATGCAGGCCTCTGTGCTCTCTTCCCTGCCTGGGGAGTGGAGCCCCACGATGACCTCGGAAGCTGTGCACTGGCCACAGAGCATCTGTATGCTTGGCAGGAAGGAGGGGCCTGCGTGCAGTTACCTGCTCAAACCGCTTGATAAACTGGACCTCGTAAGTTTGAGGCATGTTTCGGGTTTATGTGTCCTAGTACTCAGCTACTACAAGTGTAATGCAGCCATGCTGTGCTTACTGTACATCTGAGGGCGTCAGGTGCCGTCCCTTTTCTTACTTCTCCCTGCTTCCCAAGCCAATGAGCGGCTTGTATCTTCCACAGTGGGGCACTGGATCCCAGTCAGGTAGTGGCACATTTATACTGAAGCTCCCATTCTGGTGTCACAGACCTATAACTGCATCTCTTCCCCATTTCCATTCCTAGCCATATTCTTTCCAGAAGGTGCTCTCTGCCTCTGTGTCGACGTTGGATGGGAGCTTGGAGGCCCGCTGTCCTGGCTGCTGCAGTCTTCGGGCCTAGTTTTGTATTCCTGTGACTGGGAGAAAAGGTAGGACTCTGGCTCACTCACAGCAGGGCTTCCAAAGGGTTTTTAGAGCAATAGAAAACTTTGCTTGTTTTCGGTTTATAATGTTGGGTCTAACTCTTCTGATAGGTGAGAATGTGGTGAAACTTCTCTTGTCAGATTTTAGTCAGTTTGAGTGGGGACTGAAGTACCACCAAGGAGCTTTGCACACTGATTGGGATCACCTCTGCCTGCTGAGCCTCCCTCCCCAGGAGCAGGGCCTGGCCATCCACGCTCAGGGAAGAGGGGCTCCAGACCACAGGTGCAGAGCTGGTGCAACAGTAGGAGCAGGTGTGCAGTGTCAGGACACTGAGAATCAGGCTAGGGAATCAGGCACAGGACTCCAAGCTCCATTGAGCTTGGATCTGTTCACCTTCCTCTACAGCACAGCCAAGCAGAAACCTGCCAGGTAGGAAGGTGCTGTGACCATTCTCTGCTCAGCTGAGGGTCCTGAGCATCACACTTGCAATATTCTGAGTGACACATCACTCGTGGCGGTCACAGAGGGAACTTCTGGATTTCATAGCCGCTGTGCAGCCCATCCTTCCCATGTCAGCCCTTAGTGAGGATTTATTGCATCCCTGAGAACTCCCACTGCTGGTGGCTGGCATGATGGTGAACAAGGGCGTGGCTGGGAGGTTGCATCATGAGGTCGCTGGCTTTCCAGAGGCCTGGGTGTTGTTAAAAATAAACTCTACAAATGTATTTCTGCACATTTTTATTTACAAAATGAGATGCTGCATTACAAACATATGATGCAGTTAACTCTGTCAATGAGGAAGATGTAGGTAACTCTATATCCATGAAAAAGTATATAAATATATTATAGGATAATCTATGTGGTAAACATTAGAAATGGATACAGTAAACATCTGCTACTTTTTCTATGCCAATATTATTGTCATTTAAAGCTTAAATACTGGTTTCAAGTATCCCCTATAAAATAGTTCTATTAAAATACTGGAAAAAATTTGCTATAAACAAGATTGGAACATTAGAAGTAGACTCAGTGTGTCCTTGTAACAAAGTCCTCTATAAGCAAATGGTATCTTTAGTCCTAATATCTGCCACTGTCCACTTAAACAATTTAAGCATTTTCAGAGGTGGATGTAGCTGTGGAGACATTTGCCGTCGTGGTTATGGAGAGGCCCCTATACAGTCAAGAGTGAGCAGGATGACGGGTGGCATGGCGTAGCTACTCTGTTTATGGGGAGCAGGGGTCTCGAGGCGGAGGAGAGACACAGGGCCTGGAAGGCTGCTGTGCGCAGGTCACTCTGGAAGCTGGGGCTGCTCTCCTTGCTCTTCTTCAGCCTGAAGCTGTGTGAGGACATATAGGATGACTTGATAGCAGAAGATGTACTGGTCCTGCAGTTGAGGGTGGGTGGGAGAGATTGATTTTTAGAGGTACCAGGTGAGGACCAGACCTAGCTCTAACCACTACAGGGCGTGCTGTTTGAGTTTTTTGAATATGCAAAATTTTTAAGTACTGAGTATAAAAAGCAGGTCACAAGATGCTCAGTGTCATAAAAATGATCAAAAATGTAGAAACTAAATAGACAAAATAGAGAGGGGAAAAGCCTGAGGGTAGGGTAAAACTTCCAGAGCTGTTTATCTCTAAGCAGTGGGCCTGTTTTGATGCTCTGATATTTCATGGAAAAATAAGCTTCTTATGAACTTATAAAATTTATCCTAGATTTCCTAAAACTCATCTTGACATTTTAAAAGGTAAAATAAAGAACTAAGAACTTATTAAAAATATTTTTCTTTAAATATTTTGGTGCAAGCCGGGCGTCGTGGCGCACGCCTGTAATCCCAGCACTCGGGAGGCTGAGGCAGGAGGATCGGTGCGAGTTCGAGACCAGCCTGGGCTACCAAAGTGAGCTCAAGGCCAGCCTGAGCTGCATAGTGAGACCCTGTCTCAAAAAGACAAAAAAAAAAAAAAAAAAAAAAAAAAAAAAAAAAAAAAAAAAAAAAAAAAAA
>PVJA010018630.1:0-24009 GCA_004027025.1 Myocastor coypus
TTTTGTCTTTTTGAGACAGGGTCTTGCTATGCAGTTCAGGCTGGCCTTGAGCTCACTTTTGTAGCCCAGGCTGGTCTCAAACTCACAGCGATCCTCCTGCCTTAGCCTCCCAAGTGCTGGGACTACAGGCACGCGCCACCATGTCTGGCTCAGGTTTCCTTCTAAATAATCTCTCCTCAGCATCTGCTGCTGGACCTGAGACTGATGCTCTGCTTGCCCTCCTGACTGGGCCACTTTCCGTTACCGAACCAGGGGCCTGCTGAGTTCCATCCTCGCTTCTACAGGTGAGGACACTGCCTGTCTCTCTGAGTGTGGTGTAAGACCCTGGATACGGCTCCCCAAGAGGGCAATTTCTGCTGCAGCCACCTGGGGTGTCTCTGCAAGCACAAACCATTAGCCCTCCACTCTCATTAGGACAGGAAGGCCCTGATGCAGGAAGATCCAGCCCTCTGTAGGATAAGCACAGTGGGCAGGTCCGCTGCATTCTTTCAGTATTCGGGCTGCTGGTTCACTAGCAGTTTGGGATAATTAACTCGGAGCCCACACTTGGCTACTTTAGGATGCCTTCTGGTGCATGCCAGGCAGGGTCTCCGTGGGAGCCTGTCCTCCTACCCAAGCCAACATGGCAACAGCAGTGGAAAAAATCTATTGGCACAAGGAGCTACAGGACAGCACATCCCACATCCAGCGTTTATGCTCCATCGGCAGGTCCCTTCCTCCCATCTTCTCATCTAACTGCAGGTCCCCACTGTGAGGCTAAATGGTGAATCTAACCCTCTTCGGGATGCTGAGTCATGACTGCCACAATCCATGGAAAGCCGTTGCCTGTCTGTCCTCCTGCCTGCTTGACTAAAGCCCTGAAATTCTTTTTTTTTTTTTTTACAGGAGATTGAACTCAGGACCTTGTGCTTGCTAGGCAGGAGTTTAGGCAGCTGAGCTGCCTCCCTGGCCCAGCCCTGGGATTCCTATCCCAAGGAACATGGCTTTCCTTCTATTTTATTGAAGTGTGGATTATTTGTTGCTGCTATGCAGGAAAATCCCCACCCTAATAATCACCCACAAAGAGAAGGGGGAGAGAAGCTGCTCATACTGTACGGAAATTCCTACAACAGCTCTTATTCCAGCTGCAGTAGCCAGTTTCTTAATAGCTGCATCCCATTCCTTTCCAAAAAGTTCAGAATCATACAAAGTTTGGCGATTTTCCACTCTTTGAATAGCTGGGAAACACAACTGCATGTCATCCATGAATAATAAACAGACAGGCGAGGATCAAATTGCATTGATTGGCATTGAGATTCTCAAGGCCCTGAGGCAAAAATTTAAAAAAAAAGAAGACTTGAAATTAAGTTAGACAAACAGTAGAAGAATGAATGTGCCAGGGTTGGTATCCATGTTGGAGGATCTGGAGAACCAGGAATTAAAGATGTAATCACACCATGAAGTGTGCTCTGTGGCGTCCTTAACTGACTTGTTTTGTTTTGTTTTTTGAAACAGGCTGGTAGTTCAGGCTGGCTCACTTTGTAGCCTAGGCTGGCCTGAAACTCAAAACAATCCTCTTGCCTGGGCCTCCTGAGTGCTGGGATCACAGGCATGTACCACCATGCCTGGCCTTTAACTGACTTTGATGGTTTGTTTGTTTGTTTGTTTTTGTACTGGGAATTGAACTCATAATCTCCACTTGCCAGGAAGGCACTGTGTCAGTGAGCTATATCCCTGGCCCTTTAACTGACTCTGAAACTGTGAATAGTCTTTGTGGCATGTGTAGTTGGGAAACATTTAGTATTTCTTGCCTTGCTAGGAGATAATTCCATTAATGAAACATACTATAATTGAAATGCCTCTTAAGCGTGTTAGGCCCTCATAACGAGGGGTCACTTGCTTCCAGCCTCCACATGCAGCAGGAGCATTCCCCCACCCCTTATCAGAACCGTGAAGATCTTTTTTTTTCTGGGATCCTAATCATTGCCTTGCTGGAAGCTGAATCACGCACACTGTGTACCAATGTTTGCTTTTGTTGTTTTCACAGATTCGGCCTGCAGCATCAATATTTCTTTCTCAAAAAGCAGATCTTAATATTTTTGTCATTCAGTAGTGTTAAGCATATTCATATTGTTATGCAGCCAATACCCAGAAACTGAAATGGTATACGCATTAAACAACAGCTCCTCTTTCTGTCATCCAGCCTGCTCAAGTCTCTGGCATCTCAGTCCATTTTCTAGTACTATTTATTTATCACATTTGATACCAGCAATTGAACTCAGTACCTTATGCTTGCCAGGCAGACACTTGTGCCACTGAGCTATCTCCCTGGCCCCTCTTGGTTCATTTTCTGTCCCAGTAGCTGAATACTGTATACTGGGCCATTTCTAAAGAGGAGAAGTTTATTCAGCTCATGGTTCTGGAGGTTGAGAAGTTGGAAGAGCGCAACGCTGGCTCTGGTGTGGGCCTTCTTCCTCCATCTGGAGACCTGAAGGGCACCATGTGCTGATACAGACCAAGCTGCTAGCAAAGGTTTCTCTTCCTCTTATAAAGCTACTGATACCATCGGAGAGACCCCACCCTGATGGCTTCATGCATTCTAATCGACTCCGAAAGGCCCTGCCTCCAAAACCCACTCACCTGTGAACTGAAAAATTAATATTCCAACCCATGAACACGGGACAGATGCCAACCACATCACTGAACAGCCACTGTGCTACTTTGTCTCTCTGAACATACTGCATACCTCATGAGTGCAGTCAGACTTGGCTTTTTGGTACAATTATACCTTGGGTTTTTCTGACTGGCTTATCCACATTGTACCATGGATCAGGATTTCCTGCTGCTTAAGCCTGAAGATTATCACTCTATGGCTAGACTATATTTTGTTCTTCCGCACATCTACCACTGGATATTGACATTGTTCCCAACTCTGGGCTGTTGTTGTGCTGCTATAAACACGGACGTATAAGTATGTTTGAGATCTCACTTGAAGCTTTTTGGGTGTTTGCCAAATCAGATCACACTTGGGATCTTGCACATAACTGCCAAATAATGCCAATCGTTGCTAGCCATCTGCTATGGATGTGGTTTGTCCTTCAGAGGCTCCTGTACTAGGAACATGGTCCCTAGAGTAGCATGTCGAGATGATGGAAATCCTAAGAGGTGGAGCCTGGGGAATTAATTGGGTCATGGGGGCTCCACCCTCATGAATGGACTAATGTTGTTTCTTGGGGCAGGACAGGTCTTATGTGACTGGAATTCTCATGAATACATTGGATTCTTCTGCATGAGACCAACTCCCTTTCTGCTTCTCCAACATGGTCTTTGTCTTTTTTGAAACGAAACTTACTTTTGTGTGTGTGTGTGTGTGTGTGTGTGTGTGTGTGTGTGTGTGTGTGTCAGGGTCTCACTAAATTGTCCAGACTGATTCACAATCCTGCCTGTCAAATAGGTGAGATTACAGGTATGAACCCCTGTGTCCTATTCTCCATGTTTTGAGCACATGAGGGGCCTTCGTAAGTCTCAGATGCCATGCTGTTTGGATCACAATTCCACCAGAATCATGCAGCAAGTAAACCTGTTTTCTTCATAAAAGACCCAGCCCTGGGCATTTTCTTACAGGAGCATGAGTGGGAGACTTGTCTGTATTTAATTAAAAGACTGTTCATTTTTCCCCTTTTCCCAGTCATTTTAAAATATTTTCTTCACAGGCCCGGCAGGATGGCTCAGTGGTCTAAAGTGCCTGCTTAGGAAAGTTTAGGCAGCTGCAGGGGCCGCGGTTAGATCCGCAGCACCACATGCTGCGCCAGCCCTGCCCTCAGGGCAGGCTGAGTCAACCATAAAAATAAATAAATAAACAAACAAAAGTTCTGAAACAAGAAAAAAAAAATTCTTAAAAAAAATAAAAAATAAAATATTTTCTTCTTGGTTTAGTTGAAATAGAAGGCAGCCGGGCGTGGTGGCTCACGCCTGTAATCCCAGCACTCGGGAGGCTGAGGCAAGAGGATCGGTGTGAGTTCGAGACCAGCCTGGGCTACAAAAGTGAGCTCAAGGCCAGCCTCAACTGCATAGCGAGACCCTGTCTCAAAAAGGCAAAAAAGAAAAGAAATAGAAGGCAAATTCATGTTTGTCTGCTTAATCTTTTATGGATTTGTGATACATTTGGCCAAAATAGCAGCTGTAGAAATTTATTTCTACTCCTGCCCAATTTCCTCAGAACATTTCTTCAGTGACCCAATTAATTTTATGATAGCTTCCCACTTTCTGATTCTAATTATTTTTCCTTCCTGATACATGCCAAATATTTTATCTTAGAATTTTAACATCTTAAAGTAATATGCAGTAACTAGTCATTAGAATTTAATAATACTTTATTTCACAATAATGACATTTCTAAGGAAATAATTAACTGCCATAAGAATGTAACAAATTAACTACTGCATAACACCTATCATTTCTCCCCATCAACATTTTTTGTGGGTTACTAATGGCAATTGGATGTTGGTTAACACACTAATTGGTGTTGAGTCAAAGGACTTGCGGATTTGAGTGTGGAATGTCACAATTTCGATCTATATTGCTAAGCAGATTAGTTGAACATTTGAATGACAGCATGAACTATCAACTAGAGCCAAGGTGCCAATACTAATGTCTTTTTAAAAAGATGCTTTGTGCACCAGGTGAAAAAGCAGCTCTTTGCTAAGAAGTGCAAGATAGTTTAGAGGATAGGCAATCAGCAAGTCTTTCTAGTGCCAAACTGATGCCTCCTCAGGAAGCAGAAACAGAGAAGGAGCTATTAACCCTGCTGGAACAAGACATTTTACTGTCACCTGCTGGAACATAATCATAATACACTGTCAATCACATAAACTCTATAAGGAAGGAATAACACAAGAAACAAAAATTTACAAAACTTTGATTTCAAAATAATAAAGATGTCTGTAACAAATGTAGCACCTCTTTAGGACTGATGCTCTTTTTTTTTGTTTGTTTTGTTTTGTTTTTTGTCTTTTTGAGACAGGGTCTCACTATGCAGTTCAGGCTGGCCTTGAGCTCACTTTTGTAGCCCAGGCTGGTCTCAAACTAGCACCAATCCTCCTGCCTCTGCCTCCCAAGTGCTGGGATTACGGGCGTGCGCCACCACACCCAGCTTAGAGCTGATGCTCTTGTGCAATGCCCAACATAAATAACTGTTCATGGTGACAGTGGAAGACCATCCACGGATTAGGGTGGATTTGGAAGACTGGCTCACGACAAGGCAGACTACATGAGAAGGCTTTTATAGGATGGCCCACAGCCAACAGTGGTAAGACTTGGCAACTAGGTAGGAATGGATTTAAAGAATATCTAAAGGGATGTTTGGGGTCAAAGGGCAGCATGTCAAGGTAATAAGTATGGTGGGAAGATACTGGATGTGGGCCTGGGGACTCACAATCTACCCTGTGTACACCACGTCCTTGAGAAGTCCTGCCCTTTCTCTGAAGATTTTGAACTATCTGGATGTGTTTGAGGACAACTGTCACCTGTCACTCAACTGTCATGAAAGTGTTGCTTTCTGCTTTCCATGGGCTCAGAGAACTGAGATGGTCAGGGTCTCCAGGACCTGCGGTTGGGTGCTGTTCTCAGAGTTTTGGTCCTGGTGTCATTGGTGGCCACGGTTCGGGGGGAGCTCGGCCCTGTGGCCTCCTGTAGTAGCTCATGCTCAAGGTCTGCACCAGGGGTGGGGACCCAGCAGGCCTCATACAGATGCAGAAGAGTCTCTCTGGGCTCGGGTCACTCCATGTCCCCTTCAGCCTTGAGCACCCTCCCTCTCCCCAGTGGCTCTCTTCCTCCAGAGGCCCCTGCTGCCTGTCCCTTCTCCACCCTTCTCGCTTCCTCATACTTGTGTCCTTGGTTTCCCTGGTTTTTTTTTTTTTTTTTTTTTTTTTTTTTGAGACAGGGTCTCGCTATGCAGTTGAGGCTGGTCCTGAGCTCACTTTTGTAGCCCAGGCTTGTCTCAAACTTGCACCAGTCCTCCTGCCTCAGCCTCCCAAGTGCTGGGATTACAGGTGTGAGCCACCACGCCCGGCCACCATTTCTTAGCGTGTGTACCAAACAATGTTATGTTTTTGTCTTTTTGTGACAGGGTCTCACTATGCAGTCCAGGCTGGCCTTGAGCTCACTTTTGTATTTCAGGTTGACCTCGAACTCACATTGATCCTCCTGCCTCAACCTCCCAAGTGCTAGGATTACAGGCGTGTGCCACCACACCTAGCTGTTATGTTTTAAATTCAAATTTTATTAGGTATCCTGCAGTTTTATTTATTACATCCTTGTCTCTGCCCACCTCCCCAGCCATGTACCCAGGTTGGTCTCTGGGAGAACACTACAGCTCTCATGCAGGCAGGCTGGCATCGCCAGCCCCTGGCCAGCCTAGATCCTCTATAGCTACCTAGGCCTCCCCACAACCCAGCAACAGGGTTAGCACCAGGCAGTACGTGGGACCTACAGCTACAGGGCATCACTCCAGCTCCACTGCCAGTACTGGGCCTATCTGACTGGTAGCTTCAAGTCTGTTGTTATTTTATACAGAAAATGAGGTTTACTTGGATTATAGTTTGGGGCACATGTTCTTTTTCTTTTCTTTCTTTCTTTCTTTCTTTCTTTCTTTCTTTCTTTCTTTCTTCCTTCCTTCCTTCCTTCCTTCCTTCCTTCCTTCCTTCTTTCCTTTCCTTTTTCTTTTTTGAGACAAGGTCTCACTATGCAATTCAAGCTGACCTTGAAGCCACTCTGGAGCCCACGCTGACATCAAACTCATAGCAATCTTACTGCCTTACCCTGCCAAGTTCTGGGATTACAGGGAGGCACCATCAAACCTGGTAATTTTTTCAATCTGGCACATCTACTAGTTTAATACCATTATATGTTTTGTACAGCCCAGGTCAAACAGAAGGGGGTATAATAGGGATCAACTATGTTTTCCCTCAAGGTTTACAGCGAGGGTATAATTCTCTGCAAATCCTCCCAGAATCGAGGGTTTAGTTTCAAGGGTTTTCACTTATCATTGACATCATAATGATGACTAGTTCATGTGTTAGGAAACTACCAACTGATAGAGTTTATCTACCCCAAATATCTATTGAAGGGAGGAAAATAACCTGAGGGCGGGTTCATGGAATCACTGACCCCACTGTGGGCCAAATGTGGGCCAAACTTGGATAATCCAGCAAACCTGAGGCCATCTCACAAGGTCTAATGCTAGGGGCCTCTCTTAGAAAGCTTCTTAGTTTGTGTTCTTCACAGGACATATCCTGAAAAGAAGTTTGTGCTCCTATATCCTTGAGGAGCACGATTCCAGGAAGCAGGAGGGAGGGAGAAGGAGTGGAAGGAGGAACGCAGGCGAGCAGGTTTGCAGTTACCTTAATGAGTGGGTCACTACTTGCTGTTCAGTATGAGTGTCACTCTGAGAGGCTAAGGCAGAAGTACTGCAAGTTCAGGCAAAGCCTGGGCCACTCAGCAAGACACAACTTCAACATGTAAAAAGGGATAGAGATGTAGCTCAGTGCAAAGGATCAAGGTTCAATTCCCAGTGCCACAAAAAAGTATAACTAATTGCTTGATTTTGTGTTTCAGGTCCATGTGCTTAAGGACAAGCATAATAAATTTAGCCCTGGCTTCCATTTTTTTTAACTTAAAAAAAAACTTTTATTTATTCATTTGGTACAGAGTCTTGCTACACAGCTTGGGCTTATAGTGATCCTCCTGTCTCAGCCTCCCCAGCACTGGGATTATAGGCATGCACACTCAAGGTTCTGGGGCTGGCACAGTTCTGGGGTTAGCATGGCATGCAGTACCAGGGATCAAACTCAGGTCCTTGTGCTTGCCAGGCAGGTGCTGGTGCTTAGACTGCTGAGCTATCTCCCCAGCCCTGGCTCCCATTGTTACCAGGGGAATGAATTTCAGGTTCTTGGTATCCCAAAGAATTGAGCAGGATCTTCAGGAGTAACCAGCAGGAGACTTATAGCCGGCCATGAAAATGAGTGAATAAATGAGCAAAGGTTCTAAAACAAGGAAAAAAAAATAATAAAAGTGAAAGATACTCCCCAGGAAGGTGGTAGCTGATGAAAAGAACTCCTGCTCCAACAGGGCAGGCACTGCCATCGCTTGAGGTCCCAGGATTATGGGAAGACCCACAGCTGGGATCAACAGGAACAATGGCTCAAATGGGTACTCGATTCTATCCACCTGTCCAGAGGACCAACCAGGTTTTCAGAAGATGTGTCATGGCATCCAAAGCCCACGGAGGAGTTTTGGAGCTTGGGTAGATGTGATGGGATGAAACCCACAATGCAAATGAAGCTGGATGAAGGGCAGAATCACATTCTTTTGGTTTTACCTGTGCATGGTCATCTTGGGGGATAGAATGACCTTTACCTGTTGTTTTATTGACTCTTTTTTTTTTTTTTTGGTGGTACCAGGGATCAAACTCAGGACCTTGCACTTGCCAGGCAAGCACTTATTCCACTGAGCTTTCTCACTGGCCCTGTCATCTTGATATAGTTGTCCATGCTCTGTTTTCTCTGTTTTTACCCACCAGCTTCTTGTTGTTTGCTAGTGTTCACTCTATCTCCGGCCTCATTCCTGCCAGTTGCTTAAAGCTTTGCTCCAGAGAATATGAACTACTACATCCCATGCAGCTGTCCATATTGCTGGGGAGAAGGACAGTGAAGGGATGAAGAAATAACAGTAAGAGGGGCCTGGCGGGATGGCTCAGCAGTCTAAAGCGCCTGCTTGGGAAAGCTTGGGCGGCTTCAGGGACTGCGGTTCGATTCCCGGCCCCACATGTTGCACCAGCCCTGACTTTGGGGCAGGCTGAGCCAGCCATAAAAATGAGTGAATCAACAAATAAAGGTTCTGAAACAAGAAAAAAATAAATAAATAAAATAAAAAAGGCAGCCGGGCGTGGTGGCGCACGCCTGTAATCCCAGCACTCGGGAGGCTGAGGCAGGAGGATCAGTGTGAGTTCGAGACCAGCCTGGGCTACAAAAGTGAGCTCAAGGCCAGCCTGAACTGCATAGTGAAACCCTGTCTCAAAAAGACAAAATAAATAAATAAATAAATAAATAAATAAATAAATAAAATAAAAAAATTATTAAAAAAAAAAAAGAAATAACGGTAAGAGCGGAAAGCTGCAGTCAGGTGGAGAGGTGGGAAGAAAGGAACTCTGCTCAGCCACATAGGTGCCTTTATTTATACATTTGACAAAGTCAGTGTGGACGCAAGGTTGCCTAGCAACTGATGGCTAGGATTGTCATGGTTGCTATTTTGTTGTTGTTGTTGTACTGGGGATTGGACTCAGGACCTCGCACTTGCCAGGCGGGTGCTTGCACTGCTGACCTATCTCCCTGGCCCTGTCTCCGGTGCTCTCTGTTCTACCCCAGCCTTGCCTTGTACCCACCCATGTGACCAAGTTACAACCTCAGCTGCTACTTACAGGGAACTTTGCTACATATCCATTGTGCATGAGGAGAAGCTGGCCAGTCTCTGTGCAGGCTCGGGGGTCAGGATCAACAGAGAAGCCACAGAGTGTGAGGCAGAAGCTCAGGGAGCAGACAGGAGGTCTGGCACTGCTGCTGCCAAGGCCATGAAGAGCAGGTTTGTGCTGGAGTGGGGACGTGTTGCAGCTGTTGATCAAGAGAAACAAGTTTCCAAAGGCCTCGGGCACAGGCAAGGCTGAGAAGATCAGAAGTGACACAAAAGGTATTTGAAGTCTTTCCTAATGATGCAAATTTATTTTATTTTATTTTTTTCTTGTTTCAGAACTTTTGCTTGTTTGTTTGTTTTTATGGCCGGCTCAGGCTGCCCTCAGGGTAGGGCTGGTGCAGCATGTGGTGCGGGGGATCAAACTGCAGTCCCTGTGGTCGCCTAAGCTTTCCTAAGCAGGCACATTAGACCACCGAGCCATATCGCTGGCCCTAATGATGCAAATTTAAATTTTCAGCTGTTTTTCATGGTTAGTTGTCTCATAAAAAGCCTCTGTTTCTTCACAATTAAGTAATAGCTTTCTAGGAAAAACAACCAGTTCATGTGTTGCAAGTTTATTCTAACTGAAAAATGTTTCCTATTTCTATGTGTTCTTTTCCATACTTAATATTATTTGTGGCTTTTTTGAAAATGAATCATGTCAGATCTGGATTGCTTCAGATAAGCAGTGACTTGTATAGCTTGTCTAGTGCATAGTACTTTTTTTTTTTTTTTTTTGGTCAGGACCAGGGTTCGAACTCATGACCTTGCACTGTGAGAGGCAGGTATTTGTGTCACAGAGCTATCTCCCCAGTCCCACATAATTGTTTCATATTTCACTAATTTATGCTTTTTGCCAACTTTAAATCATGCTGTTTGGGTTTATTCTGTTACTTTTTTTTTCTAAATTCCCAAGTTGGACATCATCTAATTTTGTTTTTACATCTCCCTTATTAGGAGCCAATGTGTATGTTACATTTTGTACCAAACATGTTTGTTTTGTTTACTTTTCTCTCACTGCTGGGACAAAATACCCAACACTCAACATTAAGGAAGGAAAAGTTTATTTATCTCACACTTCGTGGAGGTATTAATTTGTTTCAATCAATAACTCAACACTAGCACATCACTATATCCAAAGTCCATAGGGAAGGGGTCTTTTGTATGAATTCCATGGGTTAGGAGAAGTACATGACATGTATCCACCAGTAGTACAGCATCATAAAAGTAATTTCACGGTCTTAAAAATCCTCTGTGCTTTGCCTAGTAATACCTTTCCCTCTAACCTCTGGCCACCAATTCCTTTTACTATTTCCATATTTTGCCTTTTCCAGAATGTGAAGCTTTTCAGATTGGCTTCTTTCATTTAGTAATTTGCATCTGAGATCCACACTACCTTTGCATGCTTTGATAGCTCATCTTTTTAGTGCTAAGCAATATTCTATTGTCTCAATATACTACATTACTTTCTGAGTCCTATACTGGTGGGCATCTGGGTGACTTTTCAAGTTAGGGCAATTTTGTTTATGGCCCTGAAGTGATCCACCTTGGTGCATTTTCCATGTGAGCTTCAGAAGAATACTGTGGTTGCAGAAGCCAGAGGTGTCCCTTATATCTAGTTGGATAGATGGTGCTGCTGATTTCAGCTATGTTCATGCTGATTTCACTCTAGCCAATTCTTTCCTTTTCTGATACAGAGTTGTTAAAGTCTCCAACTATAATAGTGGATCGTTCTATATCTCCTTGTAGTTCTGGCAGTTTTTGCCTCATATATTTTGAATCTTTTTGTAAAGGGCACACATGTTAAGCATGCTCATGTCTTCTTGAAGAAATGACTCTATATCATTATGTACTAGTATCTTTCTTGATAACTTGATCTAAAGCTGTTCTTGTCTGCAATTAATATATCTACCCCCAATTTCTTTCGATAACATGAGACATCTTTCTCTATCAATTTACTTTTAAATTGTCTGTATATTTAAAATGGGTTTCTTTGAGACAACATACAGTGAAGTTTTTTTAAATTTAGGTATTAGGGATTGAATCTAAAGCCTTTACACTATATTACATCCCAAGCCATTTTACTTATAATTTTGAGATATGGTCTTTCTAAGTGCCAAATTGCCCAGGCTGTGTTTGAACTGGAGATACTTCTGCTTCAGCCTCCCAGAGGGCTGGGACTATCCGTGTGTACCACCACATCTGGCTTGAATTTTTGGCTTAAAACCAGATCCTAACAATGTACTGTTTTACTGGTGCACTTAAAATGATTATGGATTATAGTCCAATTATTGTGTATCATATTCATTACCTTTTTACTTTTTGAGCTAGAATCCCAGATTGGATTTGAACTCAAAACCTCCTGCTTTGGCATCTCAAGTGCTGGAATTACAAGCATGTGCAACCTTGCGTGGCTCCATCCCCATTTTTAAGTTTTTTGCTCATTGTAGTGATGGTTTATAAGGGAATAGATTTAATATAGGATATAATTTATAGTACTATTTTATAATATTCATCTAAAAGAATCAAATGCAGAAGAGTTTAGGAAATCTGCCTTCACACTAGAGACCCAAGGAATTCAGGTGAGGGCCAGGATCCCATGGCAACGTCCTCCATGATTCCAACCCCTGAAGCGCAGAGCCCACAATGATGTCTCATGCAAGTCTGTATCAAGGATCCCAGAACTACACTCGTTCAGCTCAGCTGGGTGTTACAAGTTGACCATTAATTAATGTACCACACTGCCCTTGTTCTTTGTTCTTATTTTTGTCTTCCACTCTTTTTCTACCTTTGTGGTTTGGGACATTTTATATTATTTGACTTCTGTTACTTAGCATATCAATGACACATCTTTTATTTCTCCTTACCTTTTAAAGTGTTTGTCCTAGAGTTTGCAATATACATTTACAATTAATCCAAGTCTACTTTCAAATAATACTACACAATATAAATGATATAATTTACATATAAATAATATATTTTAATTATATTATTTTATAACAATATAATTTCTCCCACTCAACTCTTATATTACTGTTTTCATTCCCTTATTACACATAGAAATGACATATACATATATAACTGAGTATACTGCTGTTATTTTGAACAAACTTGTTAGATCAATTAAAAAGTAAAACAAAAATTTCACTTAACTTCGTTATTTCTTAATGTTCATTTCCTTATGTTGATCCAAGGTTATTGCCTATAAAATTCTTTTGCTCTATAGAACTTATTTGATTATGTCTTACAAGGCAAGTATACTAGCAACAAGTACCTTTAATTTTTGTTGTCTAGAAAGTTTGTATTTTTTCTTCCCTTTTGTATTATAATTTCTTCATGTGCAGAATTTTAAGTTGTCTTTTTCTCTCAATAGTTCAGTTCAATCCCTTTTTGTTTATAGTTTTTCAGAAAAAAAATAGATGTAATTTTTATCTTTGTTCTTCTTTTTTTTTTAACTTTATTTATTTATATTACGGCCAGCTCAGCCTGCCCTGGCACAGCATGTGGTGCCAGGGATTGAAGTGCGGTCCCTGCGGTTGCCTAAGCAGGCACTTTAGAACACTGAGCTATCTCACTGGCCCATATCTTTGTTCTTCTACAGGTTAGCCACTCCTAAATTCTTTCAGTATCTTTTCCTCTTTGATTTTCTATAGTTTGAATGTAACATGCCCCAGCATGGCTTTTTGTTTTGGCACCTTCATTCTGTGGTGTCCTCTGAGCTTCTGAGTCATAGACCTAGGGTCTTTCACTTGGTATCTGACATTAATTTTGGGGAAATTCACTGCCATCTTTTCAAATGTTTTTCTCTTTTTCTTCCCTTCTGTATTTACATTACACATTACACTTTTGTTGTTGTTATTTGAGACAGTTTCATTATACAGTTCAGGCTAACCTTGAACTTACGATGTGGGCCAGGCTGGCCTCAAACTCATAGCCATACTGCCTTAACCTCCCGAGTGCTGGAGAATGTGCCAGCAGGCTTGGCGCTGTTACACTGCTGTACTGCTGAAGGGTTTTGGATGTTCCCCTCCCCTCCCCCATCTCTCCAGTGTCTCTTTAACTTCCAGTTTTGCAAATTTTTATCAAGATACCCTGAATCTCAGGAATTCTTTCCTGTTATGTTCAGTCTATTAATATGCTCATCAAAAGCATTCTGCATTTGTTAGTTGTTTTTGTTTTTTTTTAGTTGTTTTATTTTTTTCAATTTATTTTTTTATTTTTATTTTTTTTCTTGCTTCAGAACTTTTTCTTTGTTTACCTATTTATTTCTATGGCCGGCTCAGCCTGCCCCGAGGGCAGGGATGGCACAGCATGTGGTGCCGGGGATTGAACCGCGGTCCCTGAAGCCGCCCAAGCTTTCCCAAGCAGGCGCTTTAGGCCACTGAGCCATCCCGCCGGGCCCCACATGATGTATCTTGATTCGATCCTTTTCCCCTTCACTTACCTCCGTTTAGCCCTTCTTTTCACTGCTATTTACAAAAGCTTTATTCTATTTTTCCCTTCTTAGTTTGATTCTTTTCCTTTTCCTCTCCCTTTCTCATTTGAACACTTTCTCTTTTTTATCATTTTTAAATTTTTGTCTTAAAAAGTAGTATGTCCATGCTAAAAAGTTTAGAAGGGGATGTAGTTGAATAGGAGGAATAACTTCCAATGTTCTACAGAACAATAAGATTATTATTAACTACATTAAAAAAAAATTTGGTACCGCAAATCAAACTCAGGACTGTAAGCCTGCTGTGCAGGCGCTGGGCTGCTGAACTATACCCCTGGCCCTAACTGCAATATGTTATGTTCCCAAAATAAATCCAGGTAAGTATTTGAGGTGATACTCATACCAACCATTCTGATCTAGTCACTACACATTCTACATATATTAAAAATGTCATGCTGTACAATTATCCATTGTGTATCAATTAAAAATAAAAATGTAGGCTGGGTGTGGTGGTGCACACCTGTAATCCCAGCACTCGGGAGGCTGATGCAGGAGGATCAGTGTGAGTTCGAGACCAGCCTGGGCTACAAAAGTGAGCTCAAGGCCAGCCTGAACTGCATACTGAGACCCTGTCTCAAAAAGACAAAAACAAACAAACAAACAAATAAATATAAAATAAAAAAATAAAAATGTATTTTAAGAGACAGGCACAGTGGTGCATGCCTGTAATCCCAGCACTTGGGAGGCTGAGGCAGGAGGATCAGTGCGAATTCGAGACCAGCCGGGGCTGCAAAAGTGAGCTCGAGGCTAGCCTGAACTGTACAGCAAGACCCTGTCTCAAAAAGACCAAAAAAAAAAGTATTTTTAAAACAGGCAAATACGCTAATGGAAACAATAATTTTGTTCCTAAATTCAGAAGAAGGAAGTCTGGCACACTGTGTGTCCAGACCTTCACAGTGACAGGGACTGCAGGCTCCACACTCACAAGGGCCCATCTCCATAGTCGTTCCCGGGCGGTCGACTGTGCTCAACACTGAGCCCATACTTGCATTCTCCTTAGACCTCACTGACCGCCTGACTCACCACGTTGAGGGACATGCTAACACCTACCCTGTGTCAGGCTAGAATTAAAGTTCCAGCCTTATTTGGCCTACAGTGCTGCCCACCTCCTCAAGGAAGCCCCTTCAGATCCCTCCAGCAGCCAGTTCTTCTTCATGCTGTGCTACCGTAGCAGCGGAGAACACGAGCAGAGATGAACCCCCCCCCCCACACACACACACAAAGCAGTCCAAGTGCTAGGGACAAGGAAGCTTTGATCGTGAGCTTGGACCGACTGATGCCCTCACGTTGGGTCAGGACCCCCAAAGTTGTTGATATCTACCTGAACCTTCCTTTCAGGTTATGTATTTCTTAAGGCTTCCATAGTAACCACATTATCTCCTTTTTAGGAATCTTAAAGGAATGTCACACAACTGCCACAACATTTACACAGATATTGTTGACTATCTCTCTGTCCTGGGCATTTTAGTTTAGCTTAGTTTAACTTAATTTTAGTTTAGTTTTAACCTTTTCCCCAAGTTGTTTAAAACTATTTGTTCCTAGTTTATAACCTGGATTTTCTCTAAGTGGGTTTATGGCCAGCTACATAGGAGGAAGTGAAGAAGTAAGCTTATCTGTAGTTTAAGTGAACATAAGTGACTGTCCTTTATTATTTTTTTAAACAATTTTTTAATTTAATTTTATTTTTTTCTTGTTTCAGAATTTTTAGTTTTTTTAGTTTGTTTGTTTTGCCTTTTTGAGACAGGGTCTCGCTATGCAGTTGAGGCTGGCCTTGAGCTCACTTTTGTAGCCTAGGCTGGTCTCGAACTCGTACCAATCCTCCTGCCTCAGCCTCTCGAGTGCTGGGATTATAGGCATGAGCCACCACGCCCCGCACTTGTTTCAGAATTTTTGTTTGTTTGTTTGTTTACTTATTTTTATGGACGGCTCAGCCTGCCCTGAGGGCAGGGCTGGCACAGCATGTGGTGCCAGGGATTGAACCGCGGTCCCTGCAGCTGCCCAAGCTTTCCTAAGCAGGCGCTTTAGACCACTGAGCCATTCTGCCGGGCCCCAGTGACCATCCATTAAAATGGAGTCTCCTTCATCCCATCACTAGCACTGTTAAGTTGAATGCCCCTTATTTCTTGTGCCTCCTTACTCCCAACTGCTCCGTGGGGAGCAGGGTATTCCTTTACTCAACAGCACTGAAATCTGAAGTCTAGAGGATCCTGGCTTGGAAACACCAGCTCAAGTTAGCTACGATTCTGTGAGGCAACTTCTCTAAAGATGAACTCTTCCAAAAATATAGCATCAAAGGGTCAACATGTTTCCTCCTTGACGGCCAGCTACACCTCGTGGGTGAGCTGCAGCACAGCTTCCAGGACCTCGACAATTCCAGCTCTTGTCTCTCCATCTTCTTGTCACTGATTCCCCAGCTCTCTTCTCCCTCAATTCCCCACTACCCTCCCGCTGTCACCCAGACCCTCCAGTTGCAACACTGACTAGCCTGGGCTCTGTCAGCCAGCCCGGCACTTCCGGAAAGCTGGGCATTGAATGTTTTTCCTATTTCACGATATCTATTATACATTTTGGTCCCTATTTACACTTTCAGTTTCTTGCAAACACATGTGAGGTTTTCTTTTGTTCTGTTGAGACAGGGTCTCACTATGCAGTTCAAGCTGGCTTTGAACTTACAGTGATCCTTTCGTCTCAGCCTCCCAAGTGCTGGGATTACAGGTGTGCACCACCACACCCAGCTGTTACAGTATTTTTGTTGTTGTTCTTGTTTTGTTTTATTTTCTATATTTAGGACAGGGTTTACAGGGTTTCACTATGTAGATCAGACTTGTAGTGATTCTCCTGTTTTCAGCCTTCCAAGTGCCAGGATTACAGGTGCACGCCATCATGCGCAGTCTCAACTGCCATCTCAGTGCACCCTGTGGATGCGGCTGGCACTGCAGGCCAGAGATTGAAGCCCAGCTGCTGCACTCTACATAAGCAGGCTCTTAAGTCTGCTGAGCTATCAGGCTGGTCCTGTTACAGTGTTTTTGATCACTAGCATTTTTTGGTTCCTAGAATTTCCACCTACATCTGCTTATTCAAAATTCCTGAATAAACAACTCTACCATTACTGACATATGTGAATCCAGCTTTCATGCTGATTCTGTTTATTCAAAACTGTGCTTTTTCCTTGTGGTATAACATGCACATTTTTATAGAGAGCTACACATGATGTACTGGGTGAAAAGAACTACTTCAAATAGGCCTTTAATAATGGGGAGGTATAGTGATGGGGGAGGGAAATTCTTTCCTACTGAGGACTTGGTCTCAGTCCTTTAGTGAGCCCAAGCCTGTAGCAGCCCGTGAGTCCCAGTGATCTGAGTATATATCTCAACAGAACTACTCCCCTCTCACCAAAACAAAAGCTTTATGCAGCCTTGGGAGTGGAATGCTTCCTGAATGATACTAGAACTAAACAAGAAAGGTAGGAGAGAAAGGGGGAATCAGGAAGGGAGAGAGGCAAAAAAAAAAAAACAAAAAAAAAACCTTCTGTTTCTCAGCGGAGTCCTTTCAAGTCCTGTCACACACAAAGCACTTTATTTCTTAATTTCACCCCCCACACACACAGTTTGTCATAGCTATGGAGAAACACTCACAAGGTAACAAGCATAGATTTTCTCACACCACAGGACATCAGGACATTTCACACAAGCCTTGGCCCTGTCAGGTGGGGTGGGAGGGAGCAGGGCAGCGAGAAGATGGGAAAAATAAAGCTTCGAGACAAAAAGCTGGCAGCCCCCCTCCATATTGGAAGCTTGCTGCAACCCACTACATTCCATCTGTCATGTGTCATCATGCAAACCCAACATCATAGTTCGCATAGCCCATATGACACATCCTTGGTCAGTCATATGCCTAAGGCTCACTCACCTCCCTACACTAAATATGCCACTCATCTTCACGGAAGCACTTTAGTGCTGGACCACGCTCCGTTTCATGAAGTCAGGGAGACACAACGAGCCTATTTCACTGATGCCTCACTCAAACTGGCCAGACCCCGTCACCCCACCACGGTCTTAGACCACTCCTGTTCACTTCCAGGGTTCCGAGTTCCCACATCCGATGCTGGCTGTGTGGTATGTGTAGCTTCGCTGCTCCCCAAGCAGCTCTTGATCTATATTGGATCAGTGGTGGGAGGAGGATGGGAAAAAAGGATTGGAGACAAAATCTGAGATCAGGTGGGACTCCCTCTCCAGGCTGGAGGAAAGGAAACTGCTCAACCATGGTATGAGCATTTAGCTATACATTTGGCACAAGTAATGTCGTGTGACACAGGCCTGCCTAGCAACTAATGGCTGGGATTGCCTGGGTCTCGCAGCTTGGTTGCCACAGGTGGTCTTTGTTCTGGGACTGGCCTTGCCTCGCCCCTCACACATGTGGTCACTTTATAGCTCCAACCACTCCCTACAAATCTTGATCCTAATTGTGTATCTTTAAGCATATATTCAGAGTATGGAAAAGTATGGAAGAATCCTTGTAAGTGTCAACTTTGGAGACTGACAAGATGGCTCAGCAGTCTAAAGTGACTAGGCAACTCCAGGCACTGCAGTTCGGTCCCTGGCACCACATGCTGCACCAGCCCCACCCTCAGGGCATGCTGAGCTGGCCATAACATGAATAAATAAAGTTTTTTTTTAAAGTGTCAACCTTGATCAGTTGTCTAGAAAGGGAATGCATAGCGGAATACTTCCATATCTAAGATAACTTAGTATTTATGGTTTAAATATCTAAAATTGTAATAATAATATAAAACTATACTTTTATTCCTTATTCTTAAAGATTTTTCTCCTGCATTATATTCTCCTGGACATTCTTTCTTGAAATATGAAGCCACTTGGGCTGGGGAGATAGCTTAGTGGAATAAGTGCTTGCCTGGCAAGTGCAAGGTCCCTGAGTTTGATCCCTGGTACCGAAAAAAAAAAAAAAAAGAAAAAAGAAAAAGAAAAATGAAGCTACTTCAACAGAAAAGACCTCACTATGGTTTTACACCTCACTGAAAAGTATCAGAAATAGAAACTATTTGAATGATTAAACAATAAAACAAAAATTGTCATATCAGAAATATAAGTATAATCAACTTATAATGACATCATAGTATTTTTCTAAGTAGTCGTAGAGTGACATATTTACTATACAAAACAAGAAAATAAAGCAAATAATGAACAAGAGAGATACACAATACTCCATCAAGCCAGCAATCAACACTGTCAACACTATATATATATATATATATATATATATATATATATATATATATCAGGCTTTCTCCTACCACCAAAACATTTTGCATTCTAATACTTTTGAAAGGCAGTATTATTGGGTGTAAAGCTTTACTACTCAATACTTTAATATTGAATGTGTAGGTTATTGCTGTTTTTCTTCATATCCAATCCCAGAGGATAGTAAGATGAAACCTAAATAGAATAAAGAAGTGAAAACACTGGGTGTGGCATTGTATACCAGTAAGTCCCCACATTCTCTCCTTCCTTCCCTTTTTTTTTTTAGTACAGGATCTACAGGGTCTCACTACACAGATCAGACTTGTAGTGATCCTCCTGTTTTCAGCCTCCCAAGTGCTGGGATTAAGGCATGCCCCACCACCCGCAGTCTCAGTCACCCTCTTAGCATGCCCAGAGTCACGGCCAGCACAGGACACCAGGGATCGAACCCTGGTCCCTGTATCTGCCTAAGCAGGCGTTTTAATAGCTGAGCTATCTGGCCAGCTCTACATTCTCTTTCACTACCATCTATTGTTTTTTTTTTTTAATTTTATTTATTTATTTATTTTTTCTTGTTTCACAACCTTTGTTTGTTTATTCAGTCATTTTTTTTTTTTATGGCCGGCTCAGCCCACCCCGAGGGCAGGGCTGGCACAGCATGTGGTGCCGGGGATCGAACCGCGGTCCCTGAAGCCGCCCAAGCTTTCCCAAGCAGGGGCTTTAGACCACTGAGCCATCCCGCCAGGCCCCCCACCTATTGTTACATTACATCAGGGGCATATAATCTGTACTACAGACTGCCTCACACCTAAAGAAACTAAGATTCAGGATGGAAAAACTCAGAAATCATCCTACCAGCATAACCTCACACAAAGAATCAGATTACTAAACCAAGGGGAAGTCACATCCATCTATTCAGTTGCCAGATAGCGCTCCCAGCACTCCACCCGGTAGTCTCTAAATCTCCTTCAAGATTATTCCCACAGACTCATTCACCGAGTCTGGGTTCCAACTTCCCAGAATCCTCCAGATATAACTACATTTCCCAGAAGCCTTCGAATAGAAACTACGTTTCCCAGAAGTCTCCGGAGCATAGCGCTTGTGGACCAGGAGCGAGTTTGCAGGCGGAGAGCTTTTTGTAGGACCCGGTTCCCAGCTCTGGATTATTGCACTGTCCTCTGGTTCTTGGATTTGATCAGTGAGTTGGTCGCGTCCGAGGAATTCATTGTTGCCGGTTGAGGATAGGAGGGTTCAGAGGCCCCTCACCGAGCCAGATTAGAACAGTTAGGATGTCGAGGGCCCCGGGAGGCGCTGATGGTAAAAAGGCTGGCACCGTGTATGCGTGCTGTGTCCAGAGCATCAAGCGTGCCTGTGTGGGCGCACCTCAGCGGCACGGGTGTGACAGGTGGCGTGACAAGGCAGAGGGGTATCTTCGTGATGGTGGGTGCGGTTGGGAATGTGTGACAGGGATGAGGTGCGTGGTCTTATTCGCAGATTCACTTTAGCCTGCACAGGTATTTGACCCCATGAAAGAATTGTCCGTTACGCCCTAGGACAGTGGTACGCTGAGGCAGGCGTGCAGCACAGGCCGTTTGTATCGTTGAAAATTAAAAGGTTGGGCACACTGCCTCAGGATTTAGTTTCAAGCCAGGATGAGAACTTCAGATCTGAACGTGCCGCGTCCTGGCCAGCTCCTAGAAGACAGGAGGAGGAGGATCGAGAAATAGGCTTCCTAGAAAAGGTGACTCTAGGAGCTGCTTAAGAGCCAGATGTTTCAGGGTCGCTGCAACCAGATTACTGTTCCTGAGAATTGCTGTCTGCTCAGAAACAGACTCCAGCTGCCTTTTTAATTGTGTGGATAAAGGTAGATGTGGCCCTCGGTGTTTCTGTTTTTGTTTTGTTTTATTATTTTACAATTAAGTCTGTTTGTACTTAGAGAAATGCTGGCATCTCCTATTTCCCCTAGGGCTGCCAGGTTTCTAAGAGGAACCCTAGGAGGAGGAAAAAAAATGTATTCCTATTTAGAAGTCAAGGATCTGCTGAGATTGTTTTCTCTTTTCATACAATTCCTTTTTATTATTATTATTATTTTAGGGAGGGATCTACAGGGTGTTCAGGATCTCACTACTAGGTTGGACTCATAGTCATCCGCCTATTTACAGCCTCCCAAGAGCTGGGATTACAGGCATGCGCCACCATGCCCAGTCTCAATTGCCATCTCAGTGCGCCCCAGGGGTGCGGCCAGCACCCCAGGCTCCGGGATGGAATGCCTAGCTCCTGCACCTGTTTGCAGGTGCTTTAATCCGCTGAACTGTTTGGCTGACCCTTAGGCCATGAGAGAATCTACTTTCCTTGGGTTGCGATATCTTGGCTCTTTGGTTTGTTATGGGTTTTATTTCAGGTGAATGACCCACTATGCAGGGCATCTTTCTCCTCCATGACAATCTATTTTCCTGCTGTTCAATTACTAGCCACCTGTTCCTATGGCAAATTGACTACATCCTCTACTACGCACTGTTATAAAAATATGTCTTCTGTATTCATCGCAGAGCTTTATTATTATTATTAATTATTTTAATGCATTTGGCTGTTAAAGGGTCTCACTAGGCAGCTCAGACTCGTGGTGATCCTCCTGCTTTCAGCCTCCCCAGCACTGGGATTACAGGCATGTGCCCAGCTGGACTCTGGCTGGCTGAGCCCTCTCTGGAGCAGGGCTGGTACCACCTGTGATGCTGGGAATGGAACCTAGGTCTCTGGGCTTACATAAGCTTGCCTGAACAGGTGCTGTAGTCTGCTGAGCATCTTGCTGGCCCTAGAGCTTTATTTTAGACCATATTCACTTGAGATTAATATTTAAGTGATGCTGTGTGCAAACTTTAAAAGCAAATCTTTCTCCCAGTCGTGATTTTTAAGCAAGGCCAAGCAGAAGTTTTTAATGAAGGCAAGGTTTCAGCCAGTGAGTGATAGTATTGTCTGCTTCAGGAGGTTTCAGGGGCAGAAATGTAGTCAGCTTTTTCTGTGCAGGAATTTTTGGTTTCCTCAGTAAGGGCAGGAGCTTGGAGATACCTTATGGGTTGAAACCTGTAATTTTGCCAAGCATGAGTTGTTTCAGAGCTGGCTTTGTGTGGCTTGTGAGAGGCAGCGCTGTGTTGCAGTCAGAGGAAAGGTCTGAAGCCGGTGTATCTGTTCCTAAATCCGCCTGTTGTGAGCTGTGTGAACTTCTCCACAGGGACTCAGACTCTGACCTACTCCCCTATTTGGGGCTTTTTTGGAGGACAGTTGACTGGCTTTGTGCCACATCTATAAAATTAATATAAAATAACATCTACTAATGGGGTTATCATGGTGTCAAATGATTTGATGAGTGTAAAGCCCTTTAGGACAGAGGCTGGCCCATAATATGGGCTTATTGAATATCAAGAGTGGCTGTGGTGGTGGTGCACATCTATTAACCGCCCCCTCCCCTAGGAGTCTGGGGCTCAAGGATCACAAGTTAGGGCTTAGCCTGGCAACTTAGTAACTTCTTGAGAGCCTCTCAGAACAAAGCAACATGCTGGGGATATAGCACAGTGTGAAGGCCCTGTGTTCAAATCCCCAGTACCACAAAAGAAGAAGAAGAAAAGGAAGAAGTTACTGTTATGTGATGATTCTAGATGGTCCTCATCAACTTTTGCTTTTTTTTTTTTTTTTGAGGCAGGATCTTAGTATCTAGTCAAAGTTGGACTTGAACTCTATGCAGCTCAGACCGGCCTTCAACTTGCAGCAGGTTTCCTGTCTCAGCCTCTCTAGTGCTGGGATTACAGGCATGCATCACCATGCTTGGCATTCATCAATTTTTGTGGATCGGGATCAACTGTGAAGTTGATCATAACGGGCACTTGCAAGTTTAACATGGTACGTGTGTGACTGTCCCATTGGGTGGTTTGTATTGCGCCAGTATGACTGCCCCATACCACTGGACAGGACAGTCACACATGTACCTCTGGTGGCTTAGAACTGCCCAGCAGTGAGATATATGAATTACAGTCCCATTGTAAATACGTTTTTAAAAAAGTGATCAGATGCTGAAATGGTCTAGGACAGGAAATCTTAACCTGAGGTCTTCTTATCCCATTGATGAGCTTCTGGGTGACCACAGCCCTGTAAAATTGGGACCATTTTGATGGAACAAAGATTTATAAATGTGCTTCTTTTGTCTATAACTTATGATTGTCAAATGCACTTGAACTAGATCTAGCTGTATAATGGCTGGGGTTGACTATATTGTCCACAGGAGACCAAATTGTAGGAATTACAAAGTCTCTATTAGCTGGCAACCAATGTGCGTCCCCTTTCCAAACTGGAAAGCACAAAGGCCCAGTTCTTTGTTCCCTATCTACTTCTACAGTTTTTTGTTGTTGATGTTGCTATGGCAACCACACAGGAATGTGGTGCCCTTATATCCTATAGGTGCAGGATCATGGCAGAAACGTGATACCCCTGTATCCTATAGGTGTGACATCTCAGGTAGAGGGATTATGGCTAAACATGGGCAAATAGTTGAATCTTATTCCCCTAAATGGGTTCTGTCTCCTCCTCATCTCTCATACATCTGTGAAGTTCGGACAGGGCAGGAGGACTGAGGAGTGGGGTAACTTAGGCAAGGCTGCTTCTATATAACTACTTCAGGCAGGGGTCAAACTAAATTGAACTCTGCCTCAGTCTCTTCTGCTTCTACCTTCAGTCTCTTCACCATCCTTTATAGCTGGACTGGTCTAGAACAAAGACTGTAATACA
>PVJA010018630.1:24109-39720 GCA_004027025.1 Myocastor coypus
TTTTTTTTTTTTTTTTTAAAGGCTGTGCATGCTGTTACCTTGTTTTTGGTCTTTTTTCATTTTATTGATATTTTGGTGGAACTGTTTTTTACAGGAGGTTTTATTCTTTTTTTGGTACCAAGGACCAAACCCACCCAGGGCTTCCAGCTCACTAGGCAAGCATTCTACTGCTGAGCCAAATCCCCAGCCCCATAATTAGGGACTTTTAAGTAGGCAAGAATATGTTATATATGTTATGCAAGGTTTTCAAACATTTTAAGATGTGTATCCAAAATATTATCTTAGTAAGTCATTCAGTGCGAAGGGGACATGGACAACCATGCCTATCGAGCATCTGCTGCGTACCAAGAACTGTCCTGTTTATGCACATCTTTTCTTCCTCAGAGTTTGAATGCAGCTTCAGTGCTGTCTTGTTGGCCAAAGAAGAATCTTGACAGTGGAGATGTCTCCTTGAACTTCTGCGTGACAGCTGCAGCGCGCAGCATGATCCAGAGCTGGTAGGTGTACTGCACTTCAGGCCATGCTGATTTGCGATGTTAGTCCTGGGAGCTCTGTGCTCTTAATGGTATGCCTCCCGTCACACAGGTTTTTAAAAAATATTTATATGTGTATTTATGTTTCTTCTTATGCAGCAAACACAGGCCTGGCACACACAAAAAAAATCAGCAGCACAAAAAACATAGAGACAATAAAGTTAAATTACCTGTCTAAACCCAGCATGGTGGTGCACACCTGTAATCCCAGTAATGGGGCTGAGGAGGCTGAGACAGGAGAATAACTAGGAGTCTGAGTTGTGTAGTTACCCTGCACCAAATACTTACATGTATACATATGCCAAAATATAATAACAATGAAACACTTCACGAATTTGCATGCCATCCTTGCGCAGGAGCCATGTTAATCTTCTCTGTATTGTTCCAATTTTAGTATATGTGCTGCCAAAGTGAGCACAACGAGATTTTATTTTATTTGTTTTTTGACATAGGGTCTTGCTATGCAGTTCAGGCTGGACTTGAGCTTACTTTGTATCTGGGTCTGGTCTTGAACTCACAACAATTCTTGGTGGCTGGCATGATGTATGTTGGTTCTGGGGATCAAACCTGGGTCCTTGTGCTTGCTAGAAGGCACTTAGATTGCTGAGCTATCTTCCCAGCCCTGTACTTTTTAACTCTTAAGAGCTTCTGTACTTTCTATAGTAGTGGCTTAAATGAATAGAATGTGTTTAACACTAATAGATCTAAAGTTAAGAGTTACAACCTATGAACTTTGAACATTAACAAGTCCTAAGCTGTCTCAGGAAATGTCCTGTTTTTGTCTTAGCAGGATAACAACAGTAGTTAGAAAAGAAAAAGGAAAACAAAACAAAATTTCAGTAGCAAATGTAGTATCAGTAGTTAAAACTATGCTATGTACAAGGCTCTGTTTTTCATTTTTGTTGTTGTTGTTGTTGTTGTTCTGGGAATTGAACTTTGCAAGGCAGGCTCTTATGCTGCTGAACTATATCCTCAGCCTGTAGGCTCTGTTCTAAGCAGCAGAAATACACTAACTTATTTAACCTATAAAATATTCTCTGATGTAGCTACCATTTTATCCCCATTTTCTAGATGAAGATACTGAGGCACAAGCAGTTTAAATGACCTTCAAGGTCATAGAGCTGGTGGGAGACAAAGGCATGAAATAAACCTGGAAAATTTGACTCCAGAGTTTGTTTTTAGCAGCTGTGCTGTATGTGCTTTAAGGAGGTGGAGCCCTGAATTGAATCTTCAACAAGAGCACGTTCTTACTGAGGTGATCTCATCTTTCTTTCTTTCTTTTTTTTTTTTCCTTCATAGAAGTCTTGCTGGCATATAGCTCAGTGGCATAGCATCTGTCTGGCAAGCACAAGGTCCTGAGTTCCATTCCTGGTAAAAACAAAACAAAACAAAAAACACCCTCATATCAAAACAAAGGACTGTGGAGCACAAAAGATGGGAGACAGAAAAAAAGAAGTCTTTACCTTTATTTTATTTTTTATGTATTTGGTACAGGGTCTCACTATGCAGCTCAGATTCCTGGTAATCCCCATTTGAGCCCTCGCAGCCCTGGGATTACAAGCATGCACCACCATGCCTGGTACCAGGGATTGAATCTGTGTCCTTGAGCTTATCTTTGTTTTTTATTTTTTTATTTTATTTTTGCAGGACCGGGGTTCAAACTCACAACCTTGCACTTGCCCAGCAGGCGCTTGTGCCTTGGAGCTATCTCCCCAGCCTCTATTTTTATTTTTTTTATTTTTTTTATTTTTTTATTTTTATTTTTATTTTTATTTTTTTTGCCTTTTTGAGACAGGGTTTCACTATGCAGTTCAGGCTGGCCTTGAGCTCAGTTTTGTAGCCCAGGCTGGTCTCGAACTCGCAGGGATCCTCCTGCCTCAAGCCTCCCGAGTGCTGGGATTACAGGCGTGAGCCACCACGCCCGGCTATTTTTGTTTTTTTAATTGTTTGTTTAGTTTTATTTTGAGATAAGGACTCACTGTGTAGTGAAGGCTGGCCTTAAACTTGCTTAATGTAGCCCAGGCTGGCTTCAAACTCATGGCGCTCTTCCTGCCTCAGCCTCTTGAGTGCTGAGATTACAGTACTGTAAAGTAGTGAAGTCCATTTTCCCAGTTACATAGACAGGACCAGTCTAGCATCTGGTAATCATTAGATTGTGCTCTTGCTGTGGAGTAGGAAGTGAGTTTCCTGTGGAACTCATTACAAAAATAAACAGTGACCCACACTTAGTGACTTAAGACAAATGTAAGGAGCAGGAAGTACAGCAGTCCTTTCCTATTTCAGTGTGGCTTTCGTAGACTGTTTCATGGGTTTTCAAAAAATAGTAATCTAAATTATTTATCATGGATTTTTGCTGTAGCGTGGGATTTTACCGTACCGTACAGTATGTGTATGTTGTTAAAATTACATAGGCTTTTTAGTGTCTTTTTTTCTTTTATGTATTTGGTACAGGGTCTCAATATGCAGCTCAGACTCATAGTGACCTTTCTATTTTCAGTCTCCCCAGCACTGGAATTCCAGGTGTGTGCCACTATGCCCAGACTTGGCTGCTGGCTTAGCGTGCCCTGAGGACGGGGCTGGCATGGCATGTGGGACTGGTGATTGAACCCTGGTCCCTGTGCATGCCAAAGTAGGCACTTAGTCTGGTGAGATATCAACAGCCTGGTTTACTAGTTTCGAAAATGGTTAAGAACAGTAGAAGTGTTTTTAAAAGTGTGGGAAAGGGTTTATAAGAGTGTGGGAAGGGTTTATAACGTCTTAAATGTATATAAATACTAAATAAATATGTTACTACTTTGCTGATTTTCACTTATTGCTGGCATGTCTGGAATGTAACCTCTGCCATAAGTGAGGGACCCCTGAAAAACATAATTTTCTATATATCAATTACTGTCTTTTTGACCCAGTGTGTACCAAAGCCAAATGGAAAGTAGAGATCATTCCTTCCCTCCCAACAAATCAGTTACTAAAAACCAAACAGAGCATATATCAAAGTTGGAAATTTACCCAGGCCTACCATGCCAGCCCTACCCCCAGGGCACACTGAGATAGCAATTTAGGCTGGGTGTGGTGGTGCATGCCTGTAATCCTAGCTCTTGGGAGGCTATAAGCAGGTGGATCACTATGAGTCCGATTTAGTAGTGAGACCCTGAACACCCTGTAGACCCTTCCCTAAAAAAAAAAGTTGGAAGTTCTGCCAATAAACTCTGGAGTTAAATTCAGATCTTATAAGAGACTTTTGGAGCCAGGTAGATAGCTCAGTAGCTCAAGTGCCTGTTTGACAAGTACAAGGTACCAGAAAGAAAAAAAAGAGAGAGAGAGAGACTTTTGACTAGAGGTAAATGAAACAAACTATATGTCATAGGAAGCTTAGAATGGGTTAGAAAAAATGTAATAAGTCAAAGTATGTAACAGTAAGAACTTGATTAAGAGACATATGTAGAAGGGATGTTGAGTGACTGGCCTTAGGTGATGGAGGCTCACCTTTGGTTTAAAGTTACCATTAGCATGAGAAAATAAGAGTCGTGCTGAAGTGTTGTCAGGGAATCCTTCAGAAAACTATCAAGTGGGAGTATGAAGATCATAAGAGTGAAAAAATCTAAACTGAGCTTATTGTATAATGGGGGGGCCCTTGATGCCATGAATGAGTTCAGTAAGTCTTCCAACCAGTTGATCTCTGGTAGGTATTTTCTGCTTATGTTTTATTTCTACTATAGAAATGGGTTGTTTTTTTTCTAGTAAAGGAAATAAAATGTCTGTGGTTTTCTTGTTTTGTTTTGTTTTGTTTTTCCTTAGATTTGGAGTCAACATATGAAATCAAAAACATATTTTCTGGAAAGAATATTTTTGAAATGGATTTTTCCCAGTGGAAGATGAAGGAAAAAAATAAAAACCTTGGCCTTGAGGCATTCATTTTGAGAAATAATTGGAAGTGCAAAAGCAAAGTTAAAGGATTGCAGGAACATCAAGAGGGATACTTTAATCAAGTGTTAACCAAATATGACAAAATACCCACATACAACAAAAGTAAATCTCTTATCCCACACCAGGGAGTTCATAATAGAGAAAAAACCTCTGCTTGTGAGGAGCGTGGGAAAGCACGTAACCATGGCTCAAAACTTGTCCAACTTGAGAGAACTCATGCAGCTGAAAAACATTTCGAATGTAAAGAATGTGGGAAGAATTTTTTTAGTGTTGATCAATTTACTGTTCATCAGAGATTTCATACTGGTGAGAAACCCTATAAATGCAACGAATGTGGGAAGACTTTTAAGTGGAGAACCAGCCTGGTTAAACATGAGAGAATCCATACTGCTGAGAAACCCTATGCATGCAAAGTGTGTGGGAAGGCCTTTAGTCATGGTTATCACCTGACTCACCATCAGAAAATTCATATTGATGTGAAATCTTATGAATGTGAGGAATGTGGGAAGGCCTTCTTTTGGAGCTCAAGCCTTGCTAAACATGAGAGAGTTCATACAGGTGAGAAACTTTATCATTGTAAAGAATGCAGGAAGGCTTTCAGTCATGGTTATCAACTAACTCAGCATCAGAAAATCCATACTGTTAAGAAACGTTATGAGTGTAAGATATGTGGACAAGCTTTCTGTTGGGGCTATCAACTTACTTATCATCAAATATTCCATACTGGTAAAAAACCCTAAAAATGTAAGGACTGTAGGAAGGGCTTAACTGTGGATCAAGTTTTGTCCAACATGAAAAAAATCTATACTGGTGAGAAACCTTATGAATGCAAAGAATGTGGGAAGGCCTTGGCCATGGCTGTTACCTCACTTAACACGAGAAAACCCATACTGGTGGGAAGATCTATGAAAGGAATGTGAGAAGGCTTTAGTTGGGGTTCAAGTCTTGTTAAACATGAAAGAATCCATACTGGGGAAAAATCCTATGGATGCAAAAAATATGGAAAGGCTTTTAACCATGGCTATCACCTTACTCAACATAAGAAAATTCCTGCTAGTAAGAAACCTTTTAAATGTAAAGAATGTAGGAAAGCCTTTAGTTAGGGTTCAAGCTTATTAAATATGAAAGAGTCCACAGTGACAAAAAAATCCTATGACCGTGAACCATGTGGGAAGACCATCTATAGTGTCTATCAACAAAGTGTTCATCAGAAATTTCATACTGGTGACAAAGATCACCAGTGTGAGGAAGTTGGGAATGTCTTCACTAGTGGTTCAACTTTGATCATTTGGAGAGAACTGATAGTAATAAACTCTCTGGATATAAAGAATATGGGAAAGCCTTTATGTGGATAACCTTACTCAAGTGAGAAAATTTATGGTGATGAAATGTGATGAAGAGATAAACATTTTTATGCATGAACAACTAAACATGAGAAGATATCTTGCTCTTGAGAAAGCCTATGAATGAGGGCCAGCCAGATAGCAGACTAAAGTGCCTACTTAGGCAGAGCACAGTGGCTGGGTGGGGTTCTATCCCTGGTGTGCTGTGCCAGCCCAGCCCCCAGAGCACACTGAGACAGCGATCAAGACTGGGCATGGTGGCACATGCCTATAATCCCAGCTCTTGGGAGGCTGAAAACAGGAAGATCACTCTAAGTCTGTAGACCCTGTAAACTCTGTACTAAATCCAAAAAAAAAAAAAAAAAAAAGAAAGAAAGAAAAGAAAAAGAAAGACTATGAATGTAAAGAATGTGGAGTGAGAGTTAATGGATCTCTTAAACATTTGACTGGATGGTGCACGCCTGTAATCCCAGCACTTGGGAGGCTGACGCAGGAGCCTGAACTGCATAGTGAGACCCTGTCTCAAAAAGACAGAAAAAAAAAGACTGAAACACATCTTAGATAGTGATGTGTATTTCATATTCAACACATCAGAAATTTAATATCCATGTTTTGAACCATTACCAATGCTAAGTTTGATCATTTGATTATACTAGGTATAGAATGAATCTTTATAATCTCTCCATTGTAAAGGTCCCTTATACAGGTAGTACAGTTGGCAAACTTCAGTCAGCTACCCTTAGAAATACATCTATATATCTATATCTATATCTGTATCTGTATATATATATATATATATATATATATATATATATATATATATCAGTTACTCTTGTTGCTGGGACAAATACCTCACACTCAAAATGAAGGAAGGAAAGATTGATTTAGCTCACAGTTAGTTCCTGGAGGTTTCAGTCCACACTCATGTGGTTCCAAGGCAGAGTGGCACATCAGCGGGCAACCTTTCATGGTGGCAGCGAAGAGCAGAGAGCAAAGGAGAAGTAGCAACAGTGGCAACAGAGAGCAAATCTGTCTCCCTTATGTTGCATTCGTGCTATCCACCCCAAGCTAGGTGCAGTACTCACACCCATAATCCCAGCAGCACTCAGCCATAATCCCAGTGGATCATTATTAATTACAAACTCTGTAAGTCTGCCCCATGACTGCATGAGCCTTTGGGGGACAACTAGACACAAACCATACCATTAATATTTGCAAATCAGAATGGATCTTGAAATTGCTGGCTCTTTGAATGACTTTCAACCCTATAGTAACATAGAGATAAGACCAAAGGCCAACTGATATCCCTAGAAGCGGAGTACAGTGGACAGAGCCCAGGGAGGGCTGCTTTTTGTTAACTTGGGAGTCTTGGAAAGCTGGGACTCAAGGTTGCAGATAGTGGCTTATCCTGCGGGTGCCCCATTCTTTGTTCCCTTGCTTGTGATGTTAATCGTTGCCTGCTCCCTTGCTTGAAGTGTTATCAGTCAGCATTCCTGTGAACTCAATGTTTGGCATATGAAAAGAGATGGTGATTTGTATTCTGTATTCATTAAAGTAGTGACACACATTCCTTAGCTGGTTTTTTTAGCCCCGAATAAAAAGAAGAGACTTCTGAGGCTCTGGGCTCACTTGGAGAGAGGTGTCAGTGGGTCCTCTGAAGCTACACTTATCGGGTCTTCTTGTCATTTCTTTCGGCACTGACTCAAAACATACAACACAACCCTGTGACTGTTGTGCTTTAGTGCCAGCATCAAAGCATATTATAAAAAAAAAAAAGCATATCATGAAACAGAATGTATCTGTACAGCCTCAGACAGTAAGAAAATAGCCCTTTCCAGAGTACTCCTTTGCAAAAGGACTGACAATTGATCAAAGTACTTTGAGAGCCAATGGTGCAGTTCATCATTATAAATCTATCCTCTCTATGTTTAATTTATGCAGAGAGAGCTTCCATGATATCACTGTTCCATCATTCACTATCTAGTGATTGACATCATTCACACAGCTGCAGTTCAATAATCAAGCATAAAACAATGCAGATAACTGATTTATGTTAACAGAATCCTTCCTCAACAGTATCCATCTCAGCCCCAGTACCGTATTTACATGTTAACCAAGATGGTGCCTTGTCTCAGCACTTTTGAACTGATGTTTTAAGAATCACCAGTGCCTACTAATACTTGACAGAGAAGGGAGATTCTTTAACCAAGGAAGGTTGTTGGGTTTTTTTGTTTGTTTGTTTGTTTGTTTGTTTTTTATAACAGTTTCACTGTGAAGTTTAGGCTGGCCTCAAATTCTTAGTGTTATAGTTCATGTCTATTTGTCCTTGCAAAGCTTCATGCATTCATGGGGCAAGGACTTCTAGAGTTTGAGATTAACTCATGATCCACTGAGATTATGGGTCTGAGTTCTGCTGGGATTACAGGTGTGAGTACTATACCCAGCCTGAGGTGGATATCCTGATTGGAACAGAGACAGAGAGCCAGACTTCCTCTCTATAGCTACTGTTTTTGCTACTTCTCCATTTTGCTTTTGCTCTTTGCTGCCACCATGAAAGGTTGCTCTCTGCCCTTTGCCACTCTGCCTTGGTGCTAGCCAAATAAGGACTGAAACCTTCAGTAAATGTGAGCTAAATATACCTTTCCTTCCTTCATTTTGAGTGTCAGGTGTTTGTCCCAGCAACAAGAGAAGAGTAACTGAGACATTCAGCAATCTTTCTGCCTCAGCTTCCCAAGTGCTAGGATTACAGGTGTCAACCACCATGTGTAGTTTGACCAAGGAAGGTGGTGTTTTACCACTTACTAAGTTCCTGTTTGAGGAACAATCAAAAACATTTCAATAGCTTCTCAAAATTGTTCAACATTGAACTGGTGTATTTCATCATGTTACCATGGAAATATCAATTCCCACTATCTGTTATCATCTTGGGTATTTGAAACTGCATTGGGAATGTTGCCATAGCCAAAAGAGGCTCTAGCATTACAAATTTCAATCACCAAGTCTTGTTAGCTATGATTCAATGGTAGTTGGCAAGGTGCTCTTAAATGGCTACCTCTCCTGCTGTTTCTTTTATTTGTAAATAAAAATACTTCTTACATCTACACAGGAATGGCTCCAGGAGCATTTTGTTTTTTGTTGTTCTTTGTGTTTTGATTGATGTTGTTAACTTTTTGTTGTTGTTTCTGATACTGGATGTTGAACCCAAAGCCTTTGGACTGAGCTGTATACCCAACCCTTTGTCTTTGAGACGTGGTCTCACTAGTTTGTCTGGATTGGATGGGCCTCCACACCAAACTGGCTCCTGAGTTTTATCAAATGCTATTTCATCTCTTGTAGTTAAGTAATACAATTTTTTTTTTTTTTTTTTTTTTTTTTTTTTTTTTTTTTTTTTTTTTTTTTTTTTTTTTTTTTTTTTTTTTTTTTTTTTTTTTTTTTTTTTTTTTTTTTTTTTTTTTTTTTTTTTTTTTTTTTGGTAGTAGGAATTGAACTCTGGGCCTTGTGCTTACCAAGCAGGTGCTGTGCTGCTGAGCTATATTCCTGGCTCAACATTTAATTTGTTCATGTGATAATTTATAATAATAAATACTTTTTTCCCACTCCAGTACATTTAAGTAAACAACAACAACAACAACAAAACTGAGTACTTGGAATCCCAGAAGAAAGAGATGTGCAGAAAAAAATAATAAGATATAATGGCTAAAATTTTCTGGTATTTTGTACAAGGTATAAACCCAGACTTTAGAGGTTCCAAAAGGCCTAGACAAAATTAACACAAAGAATATCTCCTCTGTTCTGGGGACTCAATTTGGCAGTCTAAGAGGCTGCCTGGCAAGCATAAGGACCAGGCTTTGGTTCCAGTACCACATGCCATGCTGACTTCAAAACCAGACATGGTGGCACATGCCTGAAATCCCAGTGCTGGGGAGGCTGAGACAAGAGGATCACTGAGTCTGAGCTGCGTAGCAAGACCCTGTGCTAAATAAAAAAATAAAAATCTTACCTAGGATTATTATACTCAAACTTCTTTTTTAAAAATTATTTATTTATTTCTTGTTTCAGAACTTTTGTTTGTTTATTTATTTATTTTTATGCCCAGCTCAGCCTGCCCTGAGGTCAGAGCTGGCGCAGCATGTGGTGACAGGGATTGAACCTCGGTCCTTGCAGCCGCCTGAGCTTTCCTAAGCAGGTGCTTTAGACCACTGAGCCATCCTGCTGGGCCCTTACACTCAAACTTCTGAAAGTCAAAGGTAGTGAGAAAAATCTTGAAAGCACCCAAAGGAAAGGAATACATTTCAGCAATGTATTAATTATTGTAACTGTCCTACTAACCTGTTTTGAAATTGTTTCATTGCTATTTTATCTTTTTCTCATTAAAATGAATAAAAGATTTTTTTTTTTTTTTTGATTTTTGAGACAGGGTCTCACTGTGCAGTTCAGGCTGGCTTATAAAAGATTTTTTTAAAAAAGAATAAGATACATTTCATACAGAGGAGAGAAGGTAACGCAAGTGAATTCTTACCATAACTTCATTATTTGTGTTAATGCATATGCTTTCCAAACTGTCTACCCCAATTCTATATCCAGAAAGGCATCACAGAAAAGGCACTTAGAGCTGAGGGTACAGCTTAGTGGTGGACCATTTGTCTAGAATGTGTAAGGCCCTCAGTCTGATTCTCAGCACTGAAAAAGTATAAAGTCATCTCTGGCAAAAGAAACAGAATATTTATGACTAACATTTATAAGCACAAAAAGTAAGCTTTCTAAACTGAACGCAGATGATATCAGATGGAAATTCAAATCTAAGAGAAGGAACAAGGAACGTGGGAAACGGTAAAACCCAAGTTTTTCATCTCAATTTTTAATGTATTTAGTACAGGGTCTTACTACATAGATTGGACTCATAGTGATCCTCCTGTTTTCAGCCTCCCAAAATCTGGGATTATAAGTGTGCGGTAGCATGCCCAAACTCAATCTCAGTGCCATCTCAGTGTGCCGTCAGGGCGGGGCCAGCACAGCACACCAGGGATCAAACCCCAGTCCCTGCATCTGCCTAAGCAGGTACTTTAACACACGAAGCTATCTGGCCAGCCCTTTCATCTTAATTTTTTAAAAAATATATGTTTAAAATCCCAATTGGAGGCTGGGGAGATTGCTCAGCATCGTAAGTGCCTACCTGGAAAGCACAGGGTTCTGAGTTTGATCTCTGGTACAACAAGAAGAAAAAGTTCCAAATAGAGTGTCAATGTGACTATGAATTACTAGTTATAACTAAGACATGTGCTAAGAGTTGGTGGTCAACACATGAATCGTACACCATTCCATTGTATGTTCCCTAATATTTTATAATATTAAGCATCTAGGGGCTGGGGAGATAGTTCCATGGCACAAGTACCTGCCTGGCAAGTGCAAGGTTGTGAATTCAAACCTCAGTCCTACAAAAAAAAAAAAAGTATTAAGCATCTAATGCCTTATTAAAAATATTTAGGGCCCAGCGGGATGGCTCAGTGGTCTAAAGCGCCTTCTTGGGAAAGCTTGGGCGGCTTCAGGGACCGCTGTTCGATCCCGGGCACCACATGCTGCGCCAGCCCTGCCTTTGGAGCGGGCTGAGCCGGTCATAAAAATGAGTGAATAAACAAACAAAGGTTCTGAAACAAGAAAAAATAAATAAATAAAATTTAAAAATAAATAAATAAATAAATAAAATATTTAATCAGCCAAGTGTGGTGGTGTACACCTGTAATCCCAGCACTTGGGAGGCTGAGGCAGGAGGATCGATGCAAGTTTGAGACCAGCTTGGGCTACAAAAGTGAGCTCAAGGCCAGCCTGAACTGCATAGCAATACCCTGCCTCAAAAAGACAACAAAAAATTCAATCAGAATCTTGTGAACCTTATAGACATAATCTCTAGCTTACAATAAAAACAAAAAGATAGAAAAACATGTTAGCAGCTGGCCAGATAGTTCACCAGACTAAAGCACCTGCTTAGGCAAAGTGAAGGGACTGGGGTTCCATCCCTCAACACCACAAGCCATGCTGGCCTCACCCCTGGGGTGGGCTGAGATGGCGATTGAGACTGGGCATGGTGGCACATACCTCTTACCCCAGTGCTTAGGAGGCTGAAAATAAAGATGATTACTATGAGTCTGATCTGTATAGTGAGACCCTGTAGATCCCGTACTAAAAACATAAAAAGAAAAATTAAAACAGGTTAAATACATCTTGAGAAACAACAGAACAAGTAGAGGATGTGCAAAAGAATATAGCTTTCCTGAATTTTTTAAAAGTCCATATTGCATGATAGTGGAAGGTAGATCTTCATCAAAAGTGACTTAATAAGCATCATAATGTAAAATACATGAGCTGCATTTGGTTCCTAGCTTTCTATAAAAGTGAAACAAAACAAACAAACAAACAAAAAAACAATGATTGCCAAACATGATGGCACACATCTGTAATTCTAACACTCAGGAGGCTGAAGCAGGAGCATCACTGAGAGTTTGAGGCCATCCTGGGCTGTGTAGTGAGCTCAGGTTCAGCACAAACTACACGACGAGATCCATATATATATATATATATACATATATATATATATATATATATATATATATATATAAACAAGAATAAAAAAAACTGATAAAATACAATCTTTTAAACCATTGGAGAAATTTGCAAATGACTGAACATCATAGAACTATGGGATTACTGTTTTTTATGACAATAGGTTTTTTTAAATTAAGACTTAGCTACATTTCTTTTTTTTGTCTTTTTGAGACAGGGTCTCACTATGCAGTTGAGGCTGGCCTTGAGTTCACTTTTGTAGCCCAGGCTGGTCTCGAACCTGCACCAATCCTCCTGTCTCAGCCTCCCGAGTACTGGGATTATAGGCATGAGCCACCACGCCCGGCTTACATTTCAGATATATACAATGAACACATACTAAGTTTTGGGATACATTTTAGATATATATAATGATCATATTCATCATAGGGAATTTGTACCTGAATACACTATGTTTTGATTCCATTTTTCCCCAATTTCTTCTTCTCTGTCCAACTCCTCTTCCTTTCCCTGTTTACAAAGTTCTGTTTTAATTTTATCCTTTAAAATTTTTTTCCTTCTCCCTTCCTTTCCTCCTCCCCCACCCTAGTTCTTCCTCCTTTTGAACAGTTTCTTCCCATTTCACAGTTTCTATTGTACATTTTGAACCTCACTTATTCTTGTAGTTTCTTAAACCAGAGATGCAACAGAATGAGTCCAATTTAGTAAGTTATCCATAATCCGAGGAGTCGCAAGGTGAGTCTTTCAGTGTTGGTGATTGAAACCAGGGCCCCGCACAAGCTAAGCAAGCACTCTACCACTGAGCTGATTCCAGGCCTTTATGTTGACTGTGTAAAGATAAAGTTAATCTGCTCAGAACAATATACGGTATGCACACATTTTAAAGTAGGGGATTGGGCTGGGGATATAGCTCAGCAGAACAGATACCTGCCTGGTAATGCAGGGTTCTGAGTTCAATTTTCAGTGCAAAAAAAACCAGGGCTATATGTATGCCTATATTTACATATACATACACAGGAAATATGTATGTGTCTCTGAGACATCAGATGTACTTCCACTTGTTGGAGAGCATAGAAGTTTTCACTGTCTCTAGAAAGCTTAAAAATATTGTCTTATAAATATTCATAAATTTGAAGAAAACCTTTTCCAAGTCAGCAACAGTCTTTTGTCTACCCATTTATTATTTTTTTCTTTTTCATTTCTTTTTTTTTTTTTTTTTTGGTGGTACCAGGGATTGAACTCAGGACCTTGCACTTACCAGGCAAGCACTTGTTCCACTTAGCTATCTTCCTAGCCCCTCCCATCTATTATTTTCCTATTTTCTTTATATCATAGGGGATGTAGATTGCTTGTTATCTGTGTTACAGAATTTATTATGAGAATTTTTTTTTTTTGGTGGAACCAGGGTTCAAACTCAGGACCTTGCACTTGCCAGGCAGGCACTTGTGCCATGGAGCTATCTCCCTGGCCCCATTATTATGAGAAAATTTCCAACCACTCTCAATCTTTTCACCAACAGAGACAATATTTCTTTCTCCTGACCTGGAGGGGGATAAAATCAGAATAAGAATATTTCTCATTTAACGTACTATGAACAGTTGTGTCCAGAGTGAATGAGACTGAGTGATAGAAAAATTTTGAAAATATTATACTCAAGTGCTTCCCTGTCTCATAAATTTACTGTAATATTGATTGCCACAAAAACAGTGCCTTAGTGGGCAGGTACAGTGTACCAGATGCTGTTCCAAGGGTTTGTTTTTTATATTTAGTAGCTTATTTATATTGTCCTAAAGATCATTTTATGGTGAAACTATAAACACAACATTGATGGGGCCTGGCAGGATGGCTCAGTGGTCTAAAGCGCCTGCTTGAGAAAGCTTGGGCAGCTTCAGGGACCTCGGTTCAATCCCCGGCACCACATGCTGCGCCAGCCCTGCCCTCGGGGTGGGCTGAGCCGGCCATAAAAATGAGTGAATAAACAAAGGTTCTGAAACAAGAAAAAATAAATAAATAAAATAAAAAATTAAAAAAAAAAAAACATTGATGGTAAGATACTGATCCCTTTTAACCATTAAGAGTATCTTTTTCAGCTGGGAAATAATGTGAGAATTCAGGGGGTTGAGAAGATGCCGAATCTTGGCCTGTGGCTCTTGGTAACTTAAGGAATCAAGTCAAACCTGCCTCTTCTCGCCTCTTTGGGCAAGAACTGACATATAAGAACAGCAACATTGAAATGGTTTGGTTTTATTTATTTATATATTTATTTTTTATGTATTTAGGACAGGTTCTACAGTCTATGTAGATTGGATATGTAGTGATTCTCCTATTTTCAGCCTCCCAAGTGTTGGGTTTACAGGTGTGTGCTACCGTACCCAGTCTCAATCACTGTCTCAGTGCACTCCAGGGCTGGGGCCCAAACAACAAGCTGGGGATCAAACCTTGGCTGCTGCACTCTACCTAAGCAGGTGCTTTAGTCTGCTGAGCTATCTGGCCAGCCCCAACTCAGTTTTATATTTTGTTACTTTGTAAAAAACTCTTTTTCCCTGATACTTTTCTCCATTTAACAATAGTAGGTGTTTTAAACATCGTGAAACTGATTTGGTTATAAATGGAGAAATTGTACCAAAACAAAATGAGACAAAAAAAAAAGGACACACACAAAAAAACTTAAGTAAAACAAGTTTGGTTTCAGAGGTTTATGTATCACAAAACCTGTCAGCTCAACTCCCACTCAAAGTGATTTCTTGGCAAACTATTGTATACACATCACCCATAAAGAAATTGCTAATAATGTCTTTTATTAATAAAGCAAGACTAAGTAATTTAAAAAGCATTACAGTACATGGTGCACAGGGTCTCTAAGATGGCCATCCATAAATTTCTGTGAAGATTTAAGTCAAACAACATCTATTTAGATAGTGGATTATCTGTAATGGTACACAATGTCCCACAGCTCAAAGTTTCCCTCCTATTTACAGTGAGATTTTCTTATCACTGTGAAATCTTTGATGCTGAGTAAGTTGATAATGTTGATGAAAGTCCTTCCCACATTCCTTACATTTGTGTACTTTTATAATAGCTTGAATTGTCCAATGTTGAATAAATCAATCACTACATTTAAAGGCCTTCCCACATTTTATAGTGTTTTCACCAGTGTGAATTCTCTAATGTTGAGAAAGCCCTGAGTTAGGAAGACCTCCTCCTGCTGCTCTTCCTTCTCCTCCTCCTCTTCCTTCTCCTCCTCCTCTTCCTT
>PVJA010018631.1:0-29010 GCA_004027025.1 Myocastor coypus
AGGCAGAGAAACTTTGTGAGAAAATTACATCTACCCTGCTATCTATTATATTTGCTATGTTACATTATGCTTTTGTTTGTAATTGGCTAGTTTTTCTAGGTTCCGTAGTTATGCTCTGTGAGTGGAATTTTAAACCAGTGTATTTCATTTACAGACACGTCTTCCTGAAGTTTCTCTATTAAAAGTTTTCAAATTAAATAAGTCTGAATGGCCTTTTGTGGCTCTGGGGACACTGGCTTCGGTTCTCAATGGAACTGTCCATCCAGTATTTTCTGTCATCTTTGCAAAAATCATAACCGTAAGTAGAACCTCCTTGCTAATACTCTTTAACAATCACAGGGCAGTCTGAGGAAAATGTCTTGTTACCCACTGGTCAGCCAAAAGGACACTGGGACGCTCAGTAAATCACGTCTCCCATGGGGACCATGGTGGAAAGGGCAACCAATGTCTCTGGGAGACGAAGCACAGCCGTTGTGTTGTATCTGACTGGATTTTGTCCAGTGGGCAAACCATAAAATAATTGCTTTGTTTTCTAAGTTTGATTCCAGGGTTAGATCAGCACTCGAGAGCAATAAAAGATACAAATGGAGCTACTCACCTTGCAACGAGTTGGACAGTAGCAACCTTTTATTATGAGTCATCTCAGAGAGAGGAAAGAAGAGCTTGAGCCAAAGACGCAGAGAAGGGGGTCGATTCAAGGGTCTTTCTAGATCTTGCTAAGTCTCCCACATCTCTGCTTTGCACTGTCACCTGAGAAACCTAAACAACAATATATGTATAATTACTAACATCAGAGTGAATTCTAGGGTGCATTGCAAGTAGCATCCAAAAGAGATGAACGTTTATCAATGAGTCATTAAAATTTATTAGAAACAATTCAAGCTATCACTTTAATTAAAAATGTACTGTGATAATAGCAGCGATATTTATATAGCAAATGTGAGACATTTAAATTATTCTATGTGCTAAATGTAGATATTCTCCAGAAATATGTAGTCACTTTATATGTTAATTCATTTAGCAAATCTCCATGTGTGTATTTTAATTTCTTTCTTGTTTCTTTCTTTCTTCTACATTTTCCTCCAAATCACCGATGAAAAAAACCCTCTTCCTCTTCAGATGTTTGAAGATGATAACAAACCCACTTTAAAGCATCATGCAGAGATGTATTCTCTAACATTTGTCATTTTAGGCATTATTTGCTTTATCAGTTACTTCATGCAGGTAAACCTTTAATGAATTAACCCTGTGCAAGATTATTGCATTGATGTCCTCTTATTTATGATAAAAAGATAAAAAGTAGGGCTGGGGAGATAGCTTGGAGGTCTAAACACCCACCTTGGAAGCACAAGGACCTGAGTTTGATCCCTGGTACCACAGGCCATGCCAGTCTCACATTGAGCTGGCCACCAAAACCGGGCATGGTGGCCTGTGCCTATAATCCCAGCACTGGGGAGGCTGAGTTGCATAGCAAGGCCCTGTACCAAAAGATAGATAGATAGATAGGTAGATAGATAGATAGATAGATAGATAGACAGACAGATAGATTATAATATATATATATATATATATATATATATATATATATATATATATAGCAAAGAAATAGTAAAGAGATTTAAGAATAAATGTAAATTGTCTTCCCCCCCCCCCAGGGTTTATTTTATGGCAAAGCAGGAGAAATTTTAACCATGAGATTAAGACACTTGGCATTCAGAGCCATGTTGTATCAGGTCAGTACATTCAGTTGAATTTTTTTATTTTACTTGAAATTTGTCAACTATGTCCATTTTTAGGTGTTTCTGAGTATTTTCTTGACATAGTCTTTCCCTTGGATTGTTGAGAAGCATTATTTTGTCCTTAGCATCAAAAATTAATATCAAAATTCTTGCATTTCCCTAATGAAATATTAGATTAAGGACTGTAGTGAGTGAAGACGAAATTGTTTGTAAACAAGCACTTAGGGTCCACTCTCATTAAGATGTGTTCAGCCTCGCCAGTCTCTCTTTCAATGCATAATGTAGGAGCAGAACTGAAGACCAAATGAAAGCTGAAAAGGGGGAGGCAAGAGCTACAATATCTTGGAAACATATTTGAAAGAAAGGTGTTAATAATTTCTCCATTTCTGGGGGTTGGGGAGATAGCTCAGTAGAATAAGTGCTTGCCTGGCAAGCGCAAGGGCCTGAGTTCAATCCCCAGCTCTGCAAAAATAAAATAATAATAGCTTCTCCATTTCTCATCCATGGGCCAGTTTAATTTTTTCACACCATATGTCTTAAGGCAGTTAAGCCCTCTACCCTTATGGGGAGAGTCCCCCACTCAGATAACATCAGTCTAGCTGGAAGTCAACCTGATACATACAGATGATCAACCACTGTGAAACAATTAAAACTAGGTAGGTCAAGTGATTCTTGGGGCGAATGGCACCTCTAAAGTTCTTTCATGAGCCTCAAGAGTATTGGGCTACTCTGAAAAGCAGGCATCATTTGGAGCTTCCTGCCTCACTTTCTGTCACCAAATCTGAATGAAAGCACGCTTCCGGCCAGGGTCATTCATTCCTTTTCAGAAATAGTTACTGTCACTCCAAGTGAGATATCAAAGCCAGGACTCCCATCTTGTGACTTTCAGGAATAGTACAGTCAGGAGTGTCACATAATGGAACTCCATAGTCTTCGGGAACTGCAAGGCACAAAACACAGCAAAGCAAGCTGGCACTTTTGATGGCAACCAGAAGGTCTGAAGTGTGATGCACTTAGTGCCTTACACCCTGTGCTCAGACGATCCGGCCCCGGATTTCTGCTCTGTGTTTGCAAACACTCTTTAATCTAGGAAAATACAAATCAACTTTCAGGTTTATCAATTAATTAATACCTGCACATATTTCCTGTGTTAACTTTGTGCATTATATTTGTATGTATTAGCATGTTATACCCTTACCTGAAATCTTTTACATACATGGAAACTGTAACTATTACTATGCCTCGCACTTGTTGAAAAGTTATTTTTTAATCTTCATAAATTTTTTTTCTTTCCCTGTTCAAGGGTATTTACATTTCCAGGAATTTTTTTTAATATTTTTTGAATGTCTGGATGTTTTTATACAGAAAAATATGAATTTGAGCATTTTTTGATCATTAAAGCATGACCTTAAACTTCTTTTTTCACAAAATGTTTTTAGCAGAAGCATCTCAAGGCCCTGGGCCAGTTCAGCTAGTGAAGCTACAGTCACTCTACTATTCTGGGCATTAATCTTTGTGCTAGCATCAGCCATATGAGCATCAGCACAGCAGCATTCTAGGATAACTTCTGCTCAGAAGAAAGGTCTGATCTATAGGTCATGAACTCTGTCCTCCCAAGGGTGTTCATATGTACACGAGACACAGAAAGCTGATGCTATCAATATTACTGATTCCCTCCTCAGTTTAACTTTTGTTTTCATTCATCTTTCTTTAATATTCTTTTTTTTTTTTTTTGTGGGACTGGGTTTCAAACTCACGACCTTGCACTTGCCAGGCAGGCACTTGTACCACAGAGCTATCTCCCTGGCCCACTAATATTCTTTTAGTACTCTTTGCTTTTTAAAAACTAAAGTGCAGTAGAGTTGGCCTTTTCTTTTTAAGTGGCTCTGTAAATTTGCTTTGTACATGGGAAGGAAAGCTCCTATTATATAGTGTTACCTAACTTCCTTACCAATTTTTGTCCTAAAATAAGATTTTGTAAGGTTTGGCTTTTGACACTCTATGCAGCCACTTTGAAATCTCAGTTGAGGGAGGCATTTATAGAATCGGGTGTGGTCTTTTGGTAGGTATAAGATGTGTATTTGTATGATTATGTAGATGCCTCCAGTTGAAATCAACATTGTAAATGTTACTGACCTCCTCAACTGTAAATGATTTGTTGTTCATCGTATTTCAAGCTATTTATATTCATTAATTATCAATATTGACCTACCATATGATGGAGACTTTCAACATATATAAAATTTACTCGGAGCCATTTTCCTTCCTATTAATTTCATGTTTCAAGCTATTTATATTCATTAACTATCAATATTGACCTACCATATGATGGAGACTTTCAACATATATAAAATTTATTTGGAGCCATTTTCCTTCCTATTAATTTTGTGTTTCAAGCTATTTATATTCGTTAATTATCAATATTGGCCTACCACATGATGGAGATTTTCAGTGTATATAAAATTTATTTGGAGCCATTCTCCTTCCGATTAATTTGGCTGGGACCTCTCTGGGGGTATTTAAATCACCCCATTGTGATTTGAGCCACTAAGGAGGCTCAAAAAAGTGCCTAAAGCATTTCCAAAAGGACTTCAGGTAGCAAATCCTGAGCAAGAGGAGACAACTGAACTCAACCATGAAACTTCAGACAGGCAAGCGGCAGAAGGTGACCACTGCTTAGGACTCTGGTCTCGGGCTGCTAACGTTCAGCTCCTGAGCTCAGCCCCTGTCCGCCAGCTGGGTGACCATGAGCGCATCACTTCATCTTGCAGTACATCAGCTTCTCATAGTAAATGTAGATTCCCAGCAGCTCTCTGAAAGGGCTGTTGTGGTGACGGAGTGAGAAAGTGCTTGCCAAGCGCGCCCACCAACCGTGGCTCTTCTCCCACATTGTAACATGGCAGGGAATCCAAGCTATCTGGCTTAAGTACTTTGGTTTATTCCAAAATATAGATATTTATGAAATAAGAAGAGAGAGTCAATTGATCCACAGTGTTTACAAGAATTAAATACTGGTGAATGCCAAGGCAAATAAATGCCTTCTATAATGGACCACAAGCAAAGAATGCTTTTGATAATGATACGCAAATTTTCTTTTCTTAGGATATTGCCTGGTTTGATGATAAAGAAAACAGCATAGGATCCTTAACAGCAACATTAGCCACAGATATAGCACAAATCCAAGGGGTATGTACATTGTTTCTGTTCATAAATAGTGTACATATATGGCATAAACGTGTTTATCCAAGCAGATGTGTCTGCAACCATATGGAAGCTACACTGAGATGATCACCGTCATTAAGAAGACCAGGTGAGACTAGGCTAACAGGGACCTCTCAGTGAAAGATGTGAGGCAGCCTATTAAACTTTGGCATCTTTAACTCAAAATGATGAAGCTTTAGCATGTATATTAGGATAACTTGATCACTAAAAACTATAGAAAATGCACAGTGAGGCCCTGTAGACCCTCTACTAAATACACAAAAAAAGTACATTGAATATATTTTCATGTATTTATTGACCATTTATACTTCTGAAAAGTATTCATTTCAATGGCCTATTTTTCATTCTTTTATTCTGAGGTGAGAGCTCATTTTAAGGGTGTTTTTTTATTTTTTATTTTTTATTTTTTATTTTTATTTTATTTTTTTCTTGTTTCAGACCTTTTGTTTGTTTATTTTTATGGCCGGCTCAGCCTGCCCTCAGGGCAGGGCTGGCACAGCATGTGGTGCCTGGGATCGAATCGCGGTCCCTGCAGCCGCCCAAGCTTTCCTAAGCAGGCGCTTTAGACCACTGAGCCATCCTGCCAGGCCCCTTAAGGGTGTTTTTATATTTTGGATATTAACCTCCTACTCAAAATTTGTCTGGTAAAAATTATTTTTCCATTCTGTTGGTTGTCTCTTTCCTCTTGATTATTCCCCTTGTTGTATAGAAGATTTTAATTTGACACAATCCCATTTGCTGACCCTTGACTTTATTTCTTGGGCACCTGAGGTTTTGTCCAGAAAGTCCTTGCTTATACCTGTGGCTTCCAGGGCTTATCTTTCAGTCAACTGTTTCTATTTTAATATTTGTTTTTGAAACATTTGGTCTCAGTTTACCACGTGATCTGCAATCTGGACCTGCCTTCAGTCTTCTGCTTGTAAAAGGCCAGCTACCCCAGCACAATTTGCTAAAGATACTGTCTTCTCCAGCATGCGCTTTACTCTTTTGTCGAAGATCAGATGACCGGATGTCAAATTGGAAGTATTCCTTCCTTTTCAATTCCATTAAAGTTTGAGGAGTATTGGTGTTATATCTATATCTAATGTTAGGATATTTTATATCCTAACATTCTTGTGAAATTCACCAGTCAGTTCATCTGGTCCTGGATTTTCTTAGTTAGTGGGTATTTTATTGTTATTTTTATTTTTGTTATTTTAAGGAAGGGTCTACAGGGTGTTCAGGGTCTCACTGCTATATCAGACTCATAGTGATCCACCTGTGTACAGCCTCCCAAGAACTGGGATTACAGGTGCAAGCCACCATGCCCAGTCTCAATTGCTCTCTCAGTGCACCCTGGGGGCAGGGCTGGGCACAGCAGCCCAGGGATTGAACACTTGGCCCCTGGGCCTGCTTGCAGGCACTTTAATCCACTGAGCTGTTTGGCTGGCCATCTAGTGGGTATGTTAATTCTGCTCCAATTTCATCTTCTCTTATTAGTTTAGCTCAGCTTTAGTAATTCATGAGTCCAGGAATCTACTAACTTCTTGAAAATTCTCCAGTTCATTCAGAGTACAGTTTTATACAGCAGTTGCTAATGATCTCCTGGATTTGGGCAGTATTGTAGTGACTTCACCCTTTCCACCTCTAATTACGATATGGGCCTTTGCTTTTTGTAGAGTAATTTGGCAGAGGGTTCCTCCATTTTGTTACACTTTCTCAGTACTCACTCTTTGATTCCTTAATTCTTTTTTTCTTAATTTTTATTTATTTTTTTTCTTGTTTCAGAACCTTTGTTTATTCACTCATTTTTTATGGCCAGCTCAGCCAGCCCCGAGGGCAGGGCTGGCGTAGCATGTGGTGCCCAGGATCGAACCACAGTCCCTGAAGCTGCCCAAGCTTCCAAGCAGGCGCTTTAGACCACTGAGCCATCCCGCCGGGCCCCTGATTCCTTAATTCTTTGAATCTCTTTTTTTCACTTCAGTTCTATTCATTTCTACTCTGATTTTTATAATTTCCTTCTCTGTGCGTATTAGCTTTGGGTTTGGACTGTTCTTCTGGTTTCTTGAGGCGCGTCATTAGGTTCTTATTTCAGCTTGCTCTAGTTTTCTAATGTAAACATTTGTAGCAATAAATTTCCCTCTTAAGACTGCTCTTATGAAGTCCCATAGGCTCTTGGATGTTGTATTGGCACTATCATTTAATTCTGTGGGTTATTTAGTTTCTTCTTTGATTTCTTCTGTGACCTGCTTACTGTTCAAGAGTGAGTTACTTAATATCAAGCTATCAGAGAAAACTTGTGTAGCTTCTTTTGCAATGATTTCTACTTTCAGTGCACTATGATCTTATGTAACACATGGAGTGATTTTGATTCTTTTGTGTTTAAGCAGGGTTTACAGGCCAGTATGCAGATATAATTTGCATATGCAAATATATGTGTATATATTTATTATCTGTTCTTGATGAATCATTCCCTTAAACAATATGCAGCGACTGTCTTTTGTCTCTTCCAGTGTGCGGTTGAATCTCCTTTGTCTGAGAATGTAGAAATGTTTGTCTGAGAATACAAAATCATTACCCCAGATTTCTTTCAATGTCCTGTTGCATGGAACTTTATTTTCCATTCCTCGAATCTGAGCCTATAAATTTACTCATGTACTAAATGAGTTTTTTGAATGCATCAAATGATTGGATTCTGGTTTGGGTTTTCTTTCTTTTTTTTTTAGATCCTCTTTAATTTCTCTGAGAGGGGGCCTGGCAGGATGGTTCAGTGGTCTAAAGCGCCTGCTTAGGAAAGCTTGGGCGGCTTCAGGGAACGCGGTTCGATCCCAGCACCACATGCTGTGCCAGCCCTGCCATCGGGGTGGGCTGAGTTGGCCATAAAAATGAGTTAATAAACAAACAAACGTTCTGTAACAAGAAAAAAATCAATAAAATAAAAAAATTCTTTAGAAAAATAAATAAACAAAAGTTCTGAAACAAGAAAAAAATAAAATAATTAATTTCTCTGAGAAACAATTCGTAATTTTCGTTTTTATTTATTTATTTTTTGGGTTCTGTTTTTTAATCCAGTCTGCCAGTCTAAGTCTTTTAAATTGTGAGTTGAGGCCATTTACCTTGGAGTTCTTAGTGAAAGATGTTGCCTGACTCCTCTTTTTGCTGTTACTGACAGTTTTTCCTTTTTTGTTTAATTTATTATCTTTTATATTCATTTCATCTGATGTTTGGCTGTGTTGACTTCATTGTCTTTAGCTAGTATATTATAGAACATGTTTGGAGAACTAGTTCTCCAAACAAAGTCCTTTATTGTGGGATGCCCTTATTATTCCTAATAATTTTAAGAGATAATGTTGCAATATTGATTAGTCTGAGTTGGGAGCTTTTATTTTTGAAGATTTTCACTCCAAACTCCTTTAGCCTTTAAAGTTTGCATAAACTTTAAAGAGAACTATATTGTAATACTAATGGGTTACTTTTCTAAAATTTTTAATTTATAAATTAAAAACAAAAGCAGGGGCTGAGGAGACAGCTCAGTAGAATAAATGCTTGCCTGGCAAATGCAAGAACCTGAGTTCAATCCCCAGTCTCACAAAAGAAAAATAAATAAATAAAAATGAAAATAAAAACATAAGCAAAAGCAAATAGCAAAAACAAAGGCGGAAACAGAGTAACATACAACAGTACATGTGGTATAGTATTTCAAACCAAGAGTAGAAAATTAACAGTGGTTGTTATATTATGCATTTTTATCATCAAATCTGTTCGCAGATTAAGTTATAGGTATACAAGATTAAAAGAACTGAAAACATCACACCACAGTGATATATGCACACCCATATTTTATTTATTTATTTATTTATTTATTTATTTATTTATTTATTTATTTATTGGTCTTTTTGAGACAGGGTTTTACTATGCAGTTAAGGCTAGCCTTGAGTTCACTTTTATAACCCAGGCTAATCTTGACCTTGCACTGGTCCTCCTGCCTCAGCCTCTCAAGTGCTAGGATTATTATAGGTGTGCGCCACCATGCCCAGCTGCACACCCATGTTTATAGCAGCACAATTTATCATAGCCAAATCTTGGAAACAGCCAAAATGTACTGCATTTTACATGTGATTTTTTTCTTACTTTCATATTTCTTATCATGTAGGTGTAATGGTGATTATTATTTCAGTTTCCATATGCCTGAAAAGTCTTTATTTCATGTTTAATTTTGAAACATATTTCCACTGAGTACAGAATTTAGGTTGACAGTGGTTTTTTTTTTTATTTCAGTGATTCAAGATGTTGCTCTATGTTCTTCTTCACTGCATTTTTAGTGAAGTATCTGTCGTTTTTCCCTATCTTTTTTCTCTGTACATGCCTTTTTCTCTTAGCTATTTTTGAAGTTTTGTCCTTAATTTCTGATTTTGAAACTATGATGGACTTTTTTTCAGTATCCAACATATTCCTTGGATTTAAAGTTAACTGCTAGTATTAGATTCATGAGCTTAGGCTTCTCACTGTTTGAAAATTATATTGCCCATTATTTAAGTACTTTTTGTCTTTTTAGTCTCTCGTCACCTTTGAGGACCCCAACTATACATATATGAAGCTACTTAAAGTTCCCCTCCAGCTCAAAACATGTTACAACTTTTTCTACCTTTATTTTGAATAGTATGTATCACTATATCTTCAAACCCATTATCTCTTTTCCCCAAATATCTAATCTGCTCTTTATCCTATTTTTCATCTCAAGCAGTATTTTTCCCTTCTATAATTTTGATATGGCTCTGTTTTACATCTTTTTCTCTTTTTTTTTTTTTTTTTGCTTCTCTCAAGATATATTTTCTTTAATTTTTATAAATTATAATAATGTTGTATACACAAACCTTAGATGGCATCATTATGAAGTATCTGTGTATTTGTTTATTTTAAATAGAGAAAAACAATAGAAATTATACAGAATTTCAAAACAAGATTATGAAAAGTTAATAATGACTATATGAAATATATTGCTAGCAACTGAATTGACAAGTACAACTCATATATATTTATGGTATTCAGGTAATATTTTAATATATGTACACATTTTAGAATAGATAAATCACACTATCTAATATATGAAATACATCATATATTTATCTTGCTGTGAAAGCATTTAAAATCCATATTCCTAGAAATTTTCTAGGAAAATTTCTGGGGATTGAACTCAATCCATATTCCTAGAAATTTCTGGGGATTGAACTCAATCCATATTCCTAGAAATTTTCTAGTACTGGGGATTGAACTCAGGACATTGTGCTTGCCAGGCAAGCACTTATTCTACTGAGCTATCTCCCTGGCCCTCTTCACAATTTTCAAGTATATAATATATTAAATATAGTCACCTTGATGTGAAGATCCCTTAAACCTATGCATCTTCTGTAAGTGAAACTTCTTCCTTTATGAGCACCTCTTTAATCTCATCAAGTGTCAGCCTCTGCCAACCACTATTTTACTATATACATGAGTTTGACTTTTTTTAGGCTCTACATATTGATAGAATGATACAGCATTTCTAACTTTTTGTTAGTCCTGGATTGACTTCATTTGATCGTTATCCTTAGTATGCATTCTTTTTTTTTTTTTTTTTGTCTTTTTGAGACAGGGTCTCGTTATGCAGTTGAGGCTGGTCCTGAGCTCACTTTTGTAGCCCAGGCTGGTCTCAAACTCGCACTGATCCTCCTGCCTCAGCCTCCCGAGTGCTGGGATTACAGGCATGAGCCACCACGCCCGGCATCCTTAGTATGCATTCTATGTTGGTCTTTTTTAACATAACTGGTAATCTTTAACTGGATTCCACACAGTGGGAATTAAAATTTTTCAGGGCACGCTATTTTTGTATTTTTCTAAAAATTCTTGAGATTTGTTCTAGACACCTATTAGGAACAGCTTACAACGTTTGGGTCTTCATTTTGAGATTTCTTAGGCAGGAGTAAAAGTGAGGGCTTTTTAACAGTGTATGTCTTACTCAACAATATAAATTCAAAGTATAAACCTAAATTTAAAAATGTTAAGTTTTTAAACATACCTTGTTTGCAATAACCTATAAGAGAAACCCTGTGCATTTATATGAACTAACACTTCTTCCTAATATACTTCTGATTGTAGGCCACAAGTTCAAGAGTTGGTGTCTTAGCACAAAATGCAACCAACATGGGACTGTCAGTTATCATCTCCCTTATATATGGGTGGGAGATGACACTCCTGATTCTGACCATCGCTCCAGTCCTTGCTCTAACAGGGATGATCGAAACTGCAGCAGTGACTGGATTTGCCAACAAGAATAAACAAGAACTCAAGCGTGCTGGAAAGGTAAATCAAGGCTGTAGTTAGCATTATATTGTATAAGAAAAATAGCCATAGCCCTGTCTTCATCATGTTAATTTCTTTTTTTATTTTATTTTTTTAAAGAATTTTTTTTTTCTTGTTTCAGAACCTTTGTTTGTTTATTCACTCATTTTTATGGCCGGCTCAGCTCGCCCCAAGGGCAGGGCTGGTGCAGCATGTGGTGCCGGGGATCGAACCGCAGTCCCTGAATCCACCCAAGCTTTCCCAAGCAGGCACTTTAGACCACTGAGCCATCCCACCGGGCCCCTGTTAATTTCATTACTTAAGGATCTGAAGAGTTTGGCCAGCACCAGGAGTACAGCACCTGCTCTGCAAGTGTGAGGTCCTGAGTTTGACTCTTGGTACCCTCCCCCCTCCAAAAGAGAACCTGAAGAGTGGCAATATATGTAAAAAGAAGAGTAGGATAGGATACATTCGTTATAGCAACAGGGTTCATCATTCAGACCATAGGATGTGGAGTCAAACTGGCTAGGTTAGAATTCACATCCTATCACAATTGAGTGATATGAGTGTGTTGTGCCAACCTTTGTGGACTTGAGTTTTCTCATCTATGAAGTGGGAATAATAGCCACACGTGATATGCACACACATAACTCAGCACTCAGGAGACCGAGGTAGGAGGATCACTGTGAGGTCATGGCCAGCCTGTGCTATATAGTGAGTTTTCAAAGCCAGCCTAAACCATGTAGAAATATCCCATGTCAAAAAAAAAATATATATATGGGAATAATAACAGCAGCCACTTACAGATTTGTGTACCAACGAGCATTACTATATACAAAGTAGTGCCTAGGACACAGTAAGCACCCAGCAACTGTTCTCGCCACCATCTACCACAGAGAGTTTTCTAGCCTGTTGGTTCCCCTAATTGTTGGCCATTCTCTGATCATTCACAATAATATTTTCATGAGCTACTCTTACAGGTATTTTATTTTTCATAACAAGCATGAAATATGATGGTTACTGAATTCAAGATCATGCACGGTCATTAATAATGCCTAGGGTAAGGTTTTAGATACAAGACCCATTTGAGATGTTGATCGCTATGAACAATTTATGTACATAGGTGGGAAATTCTTCAACATATTTAAGCTTCTTGAGATCAGCCATGCGCCTACAAATAACATTGAAGATTTAAGGAAATACTGAAGATTGAAGGAAACATCATAGCATCTATTTATTTATTTTTGGTACCAGGGATGGAACTCAGGACCTTGCGCTTGGCAGACAGGCACTTCTGCTGCTGAGCTATCTCCGCAGCTACGTCTAGGATTTTCATGTTATTTGGCCCAACCGCTCTCCCAAAGGGGGAATCCTTTGTGCTTCACCGCGTTGACTTTTTCAGGCTCTGCCTGTCCTTTCCCTCCAGTGGCATGGAGTCCACTGCTTTCTCATGTTGCCTATGTTTGGATAGTAGCCAGCCACTGTTTTTTTTGTTGTTGTTGTTGTTGTCGTTTTGTCCTTGGTTTTGTTTGTTTACCCTTTGGTGACCTTCCGTCTCACTCTTCTTAACTTTCAACTTTTTTTTTTTTAATTTTTTCTTGTTTCAGAACTTTTGTTTGCTTGTTTATTTATTTATTTTAATGACCAGCTGAGCCTGCCCCAAGGGCAGGGCTGGTGCAGCATGTGGTGCCGGGGATCAAACCCGCAGTCCCTGCAGCCACCCAACTTTCCTAAGCAGGCGCTTTAGACCACTGAGCCATCCTGCCGGGCCCCTTAACTTTCAACTTTGTAAGGTCCGTGTCCTGCTTTCCATGACAGCTCTCAGATGCTGCACCACAGACACGCTGAGTCTTCCCCTGCGCACACATTACAGATCTTCAACCTGCTCATCCCATGGGATGCCCACAAAGCTGTTTGCCACATTAGTGAACAACTTTTGAATATGCAGATGACTTTCATATCATGTGTAGTCTGTTTCTTGGTGACTCACAGCTGGAATGATATAAATATGAAAGTGCATGAGTAAGGATGCCATGCATATTATCAGCTTATTCTGGTTTTCCTGAGCTTGGAGCCTTTCCACCTTTGGGCACTAGATAAAGACCTTTAGAAGGTCTGCATGGGCTGTATTGACTCAACTATTAGATAAATATTTGCACTGTAGACAGTGAACAGATGTTTAGCCCTCCTTGGATGATTAAAATTTGCCCAATTTCTTCTTTTTTTTTTTTGGGTGGGACCAGGGTTCAAACTCACACCCTTGCACTTGCCAGTCAGGCACTCATGCCACGGACCTCAATCTCCCCGGCTCCTTGCTCAATTTCTAAATTGAGACATTCCATAGATTTTAATTCATCCTCTGTGAAAATGATGGCTCTAACTATATTATGTTCCTTTGACTACTCCAGTGATGGGAACCTTTTAGAGAGAAGTGCCCAAACTACAACCAAAGCCCACTTACCTATCACAGTGTCAACACTGCAGATAAACCTGAATGCTGAGGCTTTAATTTAGAAAAAAACAACTCTCACGTTGACATCCTTTGTCTTGAAAAATGAACAACACATTACCATCAGTGGACTCTCGCTTCACATAGTATTAGAATACCCTCAGACTTATAACCAATAATTCCTCTGAAATAGGCAACTTAAGTCTTTTTCCTGTAATTTTAATAAGTTAATTTATCAAGGATCAATTGAGAGCCATAAAATATATAGAGCCATAAAATATATTGTTTCTTCTTTTGTTGAATCTGTAGATTTTTAACAAATAATTAGTTTTCATTTTTAAGACTTTAAACGGATTTATTGGATTTTTAAAGACTATAGTGGGCCGATCAGATAGCTCAGCAGCCTAAAGCACCTTGTTAGGCAGATTCAGGGGCCTGGGCTTCAATCCTGGGCCTGCCATGCTAGCCCCACCCCTGGAGCATACTAAACCAGTGATTGAGACTGGGCATGGTGGTGCACTCCTGTAATCCCAGCACTTGGGAGGCTGAAAACAGGAAGATCACTGAGTCCGATCTATGTAGTGAGACCCTGTACATCCTGTACTAAATACATTTTTTAAAAAGACTACAGTATTTTCTAAGATGCTGTAGTAAAATTCCTAAATTGTGCAAAATAGCCAGAAAGATATTTTGTTGTTGCTCTTTCCTTTTAATTTTTCCTTGAATAAATCTTTGACCTTTTTATCTACTTTCCTTGCATACTACAGGATATATTAAAAATGAAGTTCTTTTTATTTTGCAGTTTATGAGAACTTAAAACAACTTAACATCAACATTGAGAGCAGAGTCCAGGTGTCCTGTGGTCGAGAAACACAGCTCCGTCTTGCAGCCCAAGCTATTTTCAGATGTAGCAGTCCCTCACTTTTTTGTGATTTGACTTTCCCAGATTCATTGTTTCATGATTTTTCAAAAAATATTGGATAAATTATTGATCATCAATTTTTTGCTGTATTATGGGATTTTGTACACGGTATTACATACTTATTTATAGGCATAGTATTTATGGTTTTACTGATTTTTGCCTGAAGTTTTAAAAAATATATTAAACATGTTAATTCTAACTTTTTTTTTTTTTTTTTTTTTTTTGTCTTTTTGAGACAGGGTCTCACTATGCAGTTGAGGCTGGCCTTGAGCTCACCTTTGTAGCCCAGGCTGGTCTCGAACTCACACCAATCCTCCTGCCTCAGCCTCCCAAGAGCTGGGATTATAGGCGTGTGCCACCATGCCCGGCACAATTCTAACATATTTAAATGACTATTGAATGAAGTAAAATACTGTCTACAGTATGTATGTCTTTAGGAGATTAATACATACTGTACTATACAATATACATATGTTGCTAAAATTCTGTAGGCTTACAAGTTTAGAAAATCGTTAACAACACTAGAGGTGTTTTTAAAAGTGTCGGAAAGGCTTACAAGTGTGTGGGAAGGGTTTATAAAGACTTAAAATATATATAAATACTAAAATAAATATAACGTCGCTACTTTGCTGATTTTCACTCAATGCAGGGATGTCTGGAACGTGACCTCCACGACAAGTGAGGGACAACCATAAACGAGGTGTCTGTGTGGGTCTTGTCTCCCACAGTAGGCTACAATAACAGTTCATCACTAAGCATAAAAGCCCAAAGTTTCTCTTTCAAGCCTACCTATATTCTCATGTCCAAAGTTATTCAAAGACAAATCTTTCTCCCTCTTGAATCCTATGTAATCATACATTCTTTTTGAAAACGGTGTAAATATGGAGAAACATTAATCATATTCGAGTTAAATCTTTTGAAGTTCACAGATGTCAAAATGAGAAGTGGTTTTATCTTATAAAGAATGTCAGAGTCACATCACATGATAATTTATTGGGACATTCTTAAGTGCTCTTTGGTGGCTATTTGCATTTCTGTGCTAAAGTAAAATAATTATTTACTTGATTCTCTCTACTGTCATTTATTTAAATTGTTTCATAATTTATAGAAAACTCCTTTGCATATAAACATAATGCTCGCTACTGTTTGATTACCCTACCCCTGGATCCAATTTAAATTAAAATTTGTAAAGATCTGAAGGCAGCTAAAATAAAACTTTTCAAAAGAAACTGTCCTAAAGCATTTTATCTTGAAAATAAGTTTCATATCTTATTGGGGGGACATAAAAATATTTGCCAGGAAAACTAACTAATTTAACATACTTACTCTATCCCTGCTATAAGTGACTTAATTACATTATTATATTATTTCTATATTTTACAGATAGCAACTGAAGCAGTGGAGAATATACGTACTATAGTGTCGTTAACAAGAGAAAAAGTCTTTGAGCAAATGTATGAAGAGACTCTTCAGACTCAGCACAGGTGACTAGAGATGCATCCCCAACCCAGCGACCCCTGGTGTCCGTGTGGAGGACTGCATGACCAGCTCTCGAAGGAAGAGTGACTTTCTCTATTTTGACTGAGCCTCACTGTATTTCCTTGTATTGATATGTACCAAGCTGGCTAAGACTTCTGTTTATCCTTTCAGTTGGCCTTAAGCAGTGTATACTAGTCTAGCTGAGGTGTTGGTGACAGTCTTTGAAGGTGGCATGAGTGTTTCCCTGGTAACCTACACCTGCTGCTCCTTAATGTGAGCCAGGTAGAGACAAACAACTTTTGCTCTGTGCTGCCAGCTGGGAATGAGCCTGGAGACAGAGGCATGACTTCCTGGGGCTTGAAAGACTACATCAAAGCTGAAACACTAGACTACCCAAAACATTAGATACCATCTCAATAGCATCATGCAGATTACTTTCTTTGCATATGGCAGAGGTAAATGTAGGCCCCCCACTTAGCTCAGTTCACAGTATTCGCTACTTCCCACAATTCTCAGTCATTCCTCCTCAAGCCACTCAAGTGAATAAAGCTGGGTGAGGCCTTGGGTCACTCTCTTTGTTCCAGAGAACCATCTTTGTGGCTGGACTCAGAGCCCCTTGGCTTCCAAATAATTATAAATATGTTTTAGTGTCTTTATTTTCACTGTGGGTTACATGGGTAGTGGTAGATTGGAATTAACCTTGATCAGATTCCAATAACGTAACTTTGGGATTACAAATACTGACTTCTCGGATCAAGACAAGGACCTAGGAGGGTCTCCTACAATCTGGAGAGGCAGTGCTCATCACGAATATCAGTGGTTTGCCTACCAACCCTCTGGCTTTTCTAAGACTGAGCTGTCATAATCATGTGTGCGTATACACGCAATAGCTAAGATGATTGCACTGCTAATTTCTATCATTCTTTATCGTTTTTTCTGAAGGTAGCAGTTAATGCTTAAAATTCTTGCTTTGGCCAATTTAACACGCTTATATCTGTAATGTGAGCAACTGCATTGTTATACTGAACAAAAATGTTCAGTATAACAACCACTCTTGAATACTTACCATCACGGGTTGTTGTTTTTAACTGTGTATTGTTTCTAATGTCTTATCTATTACTTTCCTATTCTCTTTAAAATAAAATTTAGGGGCTGGGGAGATAGCTCCAAGGCACAAGCGCCTGCTGGGCAAGTGCAAGGTTGTGAGTTTGAACCCCGGTCCTGCAAATAAATAGATAAATAAATAAATAAATAAATAAAATTTAAACAAGAAATAATTTCTTACATAAATTCACCAAAAGAAAACAAAGATAAATGAAGGGAAGGTACAACTAGGATGAATACATTAGAATCTTCCATGCACTACAGTGTCTGCCAGAAAACTGTGCACACTTACCAGTTTGCCATACCAGTAAATGTGTGATCTCCAGTGGCCACCTTCTGGAGCCCCTCTTGTAACTGTAGAGGCCCACAGCAACCTGGACTAATCTCATAATGGTTCGATAAATTTAGTAGTAGAATATTTATGCAAGTTTGTTTTCTGATGCATGTATTCTTTAGTGCACTCTGTATTCACTCCCTTCCTAAGTTTGTCTTCTGAGATAAGACTGAGGAAACAATATATGCAAAAAGGGAAGACTTCTTTCTGCATTAAAATATCTAAGACAGCTTACTTTTTTTTTTTTTTTTTTTGTGGGACTAGGGTTCAAACTCATGACCTTGCACTTGCCAGGCAAGCACTTGCGCCATGAAGCTATCTCCCCAGCCCCAACAACTTCCCTTTTAAAACAAATATATATATACGCAACAAATGCACTCATTAAAGTCTTCCTCATCACTTGGACTGAGTGGTGTGCTTTGTGTTACTCTGACCGAGAGACAGCTTTGTGCTCTTTCACTTTCATGCGGTCAGCATCATCCTTTAACTGTCACTATCAATCCTATTAACATAGGATTACAATAATCAGGGAATATTTCCAAATGCCTCTAAACCAAATATCTTTAACTGTCCTTGCGCAGACTGTCCATTCATTAGTAAATAAACAAAGGCAGATTTGTTACACTAAACTATAGAGAACATATCCCTAGAAAAATAACATTATATCATTGTCTTCTCTGTAATTAATAGTAGCAAGGTAAAAATCGTGTTCTCTTCAATCCTTAGAAAATAAATATCTACCAAATTGTAACACTTCAAAGACCTCTTATTCATTACTCTACATTTATGGAAGTGATTTTGCTATAATTCATGCCTCATTGTTTGGAAAATTGTGCATTTCAGAAATACCCTGAAGAAAGCACAGATCATTGGAAGCTGCTACGCATTCAGCCATGCATTTGTATATTTCGCCTATGCAGCAGGATTTCAATTTGGAGCCTATTTAGTTCAAGCTGGACGAATGACACCAGAGGGCATGTTTGTGTAAGTTGTGCCAACACAGAGACCCTATAAGTTGGTTGTGTACTGTTCATGTTGACAGAAAGGCAATATGTAGAGGATCGTCACTTAAACCACTTAGGTAGGAATGGCACGCTTTGAAAATGTTTTGTGATAAACGACAATTGGATATACTACATATTTAAGAGATACAATAGATATTTTGACATATGTTTATGCGGTGAAATGACTTAATCAAGCTAATTTTTGTTATCATTAAATATCTACAAGAACTATAACATAGCTGGTAAATATTGATACTGATATTATATAATTGCTCTTGAGTTAAACTCCCAAATAAATCATTCACTGCTTCTGCTTATTATATTTGGTAATACAGGGGCAAAAAAATGTTTTCTTGGTATCCATTCCCTATGTAATCTGTATGATATTGTGGAATTCCCAATATGGGTATGCTTTTATTAAGTATGACTGTCTCTTTCCTAAAAAAATATTCTGGGGCAAGCTAAATGTATTTCCCTTCCAAAAGTTACATTTGGAACTGAGTATGACTGCCAGTGAAACTTCTTCCCAAATCATTGGGTAGAGCATGTGGAAACTCTGTTTACATAGTAATGACTTTTTTCTTACATTATAGAAACACATAAATACAACTAAAATAATAAAAATTAATTTTGAGTGTTGATTCTGAGCTTCCAAAGTGAGAAAATTTGGTAACTGATATCATAAATACCATTGCTAAATATTTAGAAATAGAAAATTCCATCTACTTGGAGAGCTTGGCCCCTTGGGCACACACTGGGGACCCTATGTCAGAGCCACCTCCTGAGTCCTACAAGGAGGTCCCTTTTATTATCTTCTTTTTTAAAATTACTTTTAATAAGAAATTACATAAGCACTTGCTTGGCAAACACAAGGACCTGAGTTCAATCCCCAGCTCCACAAAAAAAAAGAAAAAAGAAAGAAAGAGAGAGAGAGAAAGAAAGGAAGGAAGGAAGGAAGGAAGAAAGAAAGAAAGAAAGAAAGAAAGAAAGAAAGAAAGAAAGAAAGAAAGAAAGAAAGAAAGAAAGAAATTACAATGTGACAGTTTCAAAGCTCGTTAGTATTACATTGCCAATAATTGATACAATGCATATCATTGTCCTCATTGTAGTTATACAGAGCACAGGATGTAGACATGATAATTTTTCTAATGGTTACTGGTACAATAGATTTCTTCTCTTTGATCTAAGAGAAGGTAGTTGTATACATAGCCAAATGTTCCATAATTGCAGTGGGTTACAGCACCTGTGCTGTAACATCCTTTTATTATCTTCATTGGTGTCATGTATCTAAACTTTAAAGACACGTACTCAATCTGAGGAAACATCCAAAAGTCAGCTGAAGCCACATGATTTCAGGAAAACTTGGTATAAATTCCAGTGTCTATTCAAATGAAAGTGTTTTGATCTATTAGGCATGAAAAGTACTAAAGGAAATACTCCCTATTTCACCAACCCGGGGTTCCAGAACCTTACCTAGGTTAAAGTTTAGCTGTTTAGCAGGAAATGGCACGTGGCAGTTTCCTGAAAGCCGGCTTTCTTTGTAAAACAGGGCATATGGGGGCCGGTAAGACAGCTAGGTGGACTAAAGTTCCTGCTTAGGCAAGTATAGGCAAGCACAGAGGCCACATAACACTGGAGAGGCTGAAAGGAGAATCACTATGAGTCAGAGTTGCATACTAAGACCCTGTAACAAGCAAATACACTTAAAAAAGAAAACAGGATATCTGGAAGGGCATGGTGTTCCATGCCTGTAGTCCCGACACTCAGGAGATGGAGGCAGGCGGGTCAGGAGTCTCATGCTAGCCTGGGATATATAGTGAGTTCAATACCATGGGACCAGCAAGATGGCTCAGCAGTCTAAAGAGCCTGCTTCGGAAAGCTTAGGCAACTGCAGGGACCGTGGTTTGATCCCTGGCACTACATGCTACACCAGTCACACCCCCAGGGTAGGTTGAGTGGGCCAGAATTTAAAAAAAAAAACAAACAAGACCAGCCTAAACTGTACAGTGAGACCCCATCTCAAAAATGTAGGTTCCTTGGGGCCCAGCAGGATGGCTCGGTGGTCTAAATCGCCTGCTTAGGAAAGCTTGGGCGGCTGCAGGGACCGCAGTTCAATCCCCGGCACCACATGCTGCACCAGCCCTGCCCTCAGGGCAGGCTGAGCCGGCCATAAAAATAAATAAACAAACAAAAGTTCTGAAACAATAAAATAAAATAAAATATATAACATGGATTTAAAAAAAATAAATAAAATAAAATAAAGTACACATCATCGCTGTCCATAGTCACCCTACTATCCAACCAACAGCATCCTTGGTCTTCTTGCTGCGGACTGTAACCACCCACTGATAGTTATTGTTCCGTTTCTTCTCCCCTCCCCAACGCATCCACTCTGCTCTCTAGGAACCAGGTTTGTTTCTTTTTTTTTTCTTTATTTTTATTTTTAATTTATTTATTTCTTCTTTCAGAATTTGTTTATTTATTTATTTTTATGGCTGACTCAGCCTTCCCTGAGGGCAGGGCTGGCACAGCATGTGGTGCCGGGGTGGAACCGCGGTCCCTGCAGCGGCCAAGCTTTCCTAAGCAGGCGCTTTAGACCACTGAGCCATCCTGCCAGGCACCGAACCAGGTTTGTTTCAAGTACGCTGTGGTGTATTGTTCAGGAAGAATCGAAAATGTATGCAGAAAACAGTCTGTCCCTATGAGCTCCTCCGTGGGGCCCGGCTAGGCCCATACACCTCGTCTATAGTTATCAGATCTGGGCAGGGTCACCATGGATAGGAAAGGCCCAGGCTCCCATACCGTACTTGCGGCCAGCAGTTTCACCAAAGCGTGTCATGCCCTGAGCCCACAGTTCACTAAGGCAGAACAACACAGTTAGGACCAAGGCTCCCACGGTGTGTTGCTTATTTCTGGGGTCAACTAACTGTAAGAACCAGCCACACCTGAAGTGCTGGCTAAAACACAGCCCCGTAGACTAGGGCTGTGTGACTTCCCCTTGGCCTGGATGGGGGCCACCAGGATAGGCCCAGTGTCAGATTCAGCAGCCCAGCACTAACTCTGGGGCAGGTCATGTACTTACTGTCAGCAAGTGAGGTCTTGTACCATGCTATGATGCCTGAGGTTAGGGCAGTGTTGGTCTCAGCCGTCTCTAGCCACCCGGGCTGATGCTAAGCTAGATTGCGCCTGAGTCTCAGGACCTCAGGGATCTGCATAGCTTTAGGTTAACTGCAGCCCTCACACAACTGGTGGTCAGGCAGGCACATACACAGTCTGTGCCAGGGTGGGTTCTCCAGCTTCATCTGTGAGCAGTCACCTGGCTAAAGCTATACTACTTCAGGTCAGAGGATGGGCGGAAGAGACAGTCCCTTAGCTGCCAAGGCTGGAGCTAGACTGACTTAGTCATCCCTGAGTCTCACAGCAACACGTACCTGCCTGGTCCCTGAAGAACAGCAGGTGAACCTCCACAGCTGGAAACGATGTCCCCAAAAGCTGAGTCTGTCGCCCTGGTGCTCAGGGCCAGTCCAGAGGTTCCGTCTGTGCGCTCTAACCTGCCTGTATGTAGCCCTTCTGTTTTTATCAGGTGCTGAATCTCCCTGCAGCAGCCCTGGCACTCAGCTCTGAGATCATGTGTGGTACCAGCTTCTGTGCCCTGTTCACCAGGGCTAGAGCCAGGGCCCCACATCCACCTGTCTAATGCAATTCTAGGTAGTCATTTAACTGCTGTAGGGGTGTCTTAGTTATTCTCTTGTTGCTGGGACAAATACCCAAAATGAAGGAAGGAAAGATTTATTCAGCTCACAGTTACTGGAGGTTTCAGTCCATACTCATCTGGCTCCAAGTCAGACTGGCACAGGGCAGAGAGCATCCAGTTCATGGTGGCAGAACAACTGCAACAGAGGCAATTAACCAACCAGGGCCACAGAAAGAGTCTGTGTCTTTGTCTCTCTTATAATACATTCAGGCTCTCAACCTCAGGCTATCCACCTCAGACCACACTCATAATCCCAGCAGTACTAAGACACATAGTCCCAGTGCATCATGAGTTAGTCTCAAACTCTACAAGTCCCTGCCCCATGACTGCATGAGGCTTTGGGGGGACAACTAGACACAAACTGTAACAAGAGGTAGTGGGGCTGGGCCAGGCACAGCAGACCTGGTTCTGGCTTTCAAGCCTAGGGCTAGACTTCATTCTTTCTCCATCACCAAGCTGGAGGCATCTCTCTCCTCTTGGGCTGCTTGCAGTCAGGGAAGGGTGATCTGGGCAACTCTTTCCTTGTCTTCTCTGAGGAGTCTCATTTTGTTTAATTTTGCTTTATTTTGTTTTATTCTCTTTTGTTATCCTAAAGGCAAAGCTTATGAAGGTAGGAATCTAATGCACATAGAACTTTCAGCTTGGTATGTCTGAAGAGAAACATCATCACATAACCTTATTCAGCCAGCATCTTACCAGTAAAATCCCTGAGGAAGTTTCCAGAAATGAGCCTCCCAAGACCACCAATCAGTCCATTATTTAGCATAACCACTCTAACAGTAAACCTTGACTACATTTTTACTCACCATGTACTATTTACTTAAGCCTCTGAACTGCACTGTAAAATATTCTCTTGTGATCGATGAAAACAACTAAAAGTCAAAGAGGTTGCTTGCTTAAGGTCAAATAACTAACAAGTAGCAAAAAGTTCACTTTCATGACTCCACATATCAGAAGCTTGGCTTAATGGCTATTATTCCTAATTCTGTAGCCAAATGTTCATACAATATTTCTGAAAAGTTACTTTTAAAATAATTCTTGCAGGTCCAGCAGGATGGCTCAGTGGTCTAAAGCTCCTGCTTAGGAAAGCTTAGGAGGCTGCAGGGACCATGGTTTAATCCCTGGCACCACATACTGCACCATCCCTGCCCTCAGGGCAGGCTGAGCTGGCCATAAAAATAAATAAATAAACAAAAGTTCTGAAACAAGAAAAATAAATAAATAAAATAAAAATATTTTTAAATAAATAAATAAAATAAAGTAAAATAATTCTTGCTTAGTTTTCTAAGCTAAAAATCAGAGCTAGACTGATTTTTATCATACATGGAATTGGTGACTTGCTTTACACTATTTTATGACCCTAAATTATGAGATGCAAAAGGCCTCAAAACAAAAATTCTCCCCTATCTTTACCAAATTTCTTTAATTAAATTGGTTACAACAGACGATGTTGGCATAAGCCTATAATCCCAGAACTCAGGAGACTGTGGCAGGAGGATTACTGTGTGTTCAAGACCAGCCTTGAGCTAACAAAGTGAGTTAAAGGCCAAGGAAGGAAGGAAGGAAGGAAGGAAGGAAGGAAGGAAGGAGGGAGGGAGGGAGGGAGGGACGGAGGGATTAAGAAAAAGGGAAAGGGAAGAGAGGGGGGAGGGGAGGGGAAGGGAGGGGAAGGGAGGAGAAGGGAAGGGAGGGAAGGGAAGGGAAGGGAAGGGAAGGGAAGGGAGAAAACATTCATTACAATGGGTCATCTTCAAGTGATGTGAGCATTTTAGCTATCACAACATACATGGACCATTACTATAAGAGTAATGATTAATGATAATATCACCTTGGTATTTCCAGTGCCCCAAGGGAAGGAATGACAAGGAAGCTGTCTGAGTTAGGGCCTTTATTAGTATCAGTTTTTATCTGAGTGTCATTCAAACAGACTACAATGGACGCCCACGCCCACATACCTGTACCGGCACTCTGGGAGGCTAAGGCAGGCATATTGTAGATTTGATCCCAACCTGGGTGACTAACCAATTTAGCAAGACCATACTTCAAAGTAAAAGATAAATAAATAAATAAATAAATAAATAAATAAATAAATTTAAATATATTAAAAAGAGTTGGAAATTTAGCTCAGTGCCAAGGTTCTGGTTTTGTTTGTTTTGTTTTGGTTTTTTGTTTTGTTTTGTTTGGTTCTGGGTTTAATATCCACTTAAAAAAACATTTCAGAGCAAGTTGCCCATGTTATTGTAACATGGACAAAAGAGACTCCATGGGGAAAAGAAGGGGAAGGGCTCGACACTGTCTTCAACACCAAACCTCCAGTCTTCTTGGAGACCCAGTGTGACCCCTGTTGCCTTTGGGGCAAAGCAAATTATTCCTGGCCTAATGCCTGCTGGAGTACAGGGTAACGGAGTGTCTTTTCTAATCAGCTACCTGAACAGAAGAGACCTAACAAAGTAAGAGAGAAAAAGGAAAAGGAAACACGTGGCAGAGTGTGGTGGTACATGCCTGCAATGCCACAACTCAGGAGGCTCAGGCAGGAGTTCCAGCCCAGCCTGGGGTACACAGTGAATTCATGGTCAGTCTGAACTATATAAGGAGACCAGGTATATTGGGTGGTATTTTGAGCTTTAAACAATTTATGAACATGTTAGTGGTAAAAATGCCTTAAGAACACAGAACTTTTGATATATCATTTTAGTATCAGACATCCCTGTAAACTAGTTGTTTTACATGTTATAGTATCTTATATTTGATCTTTGTAAAGCCAACAAAAGTCAGGATCTGAGGTCTAGTTTGCTGAAGACATGACAGTGTTCACACTTTGACAGATTTCTCTGAAACAAGAACTTCAGAAGGAGCCCAAAGTGTCCAAAGGATGAACAAGCAGGTCATCTTCCCGAGGGCCTCTGACCACCTAGTATGGAAGTACTGGCAGTAGAATGTGTCCATCTTTAACTATATTGTACTTTCAGCTCATTGTGGTATGCGTAGTCCTTTCCTTTCTTTCAGTACAGTATACTCATGTCTAAAACAAAACGGCCAAATGATATTCTGAATATTCCATGTGCTTCCAAATATCATGACTACTTACCATTTTACAATGAACATTTAAAACTGGGAGCATGATCTATACCAACCCGACAAGATCAAAGCTTTTCTTCCAGCCTGAGCTACAGTACATTTTAGTGAAATTCTGTTTGGAAACATTAAGAAAGTACACTCCCTATGCTTTGCTCTCTAAATAGTATAGGACAATGCCTGTGTTATTAAGACATTTTTACCACTAACATGTTCATAGATTATTTTTAAGAATTTTTTTATTTTATTTATTTATTTATTCTTTCAGAACTTTTGTTTGTTTGTTTGTTTGTTTTTATGGCTGGCTCAGCCTGCCCTGAGGGCAGGGCTGGTGCAGCATGTGGTGCTGGGGATCGAACTGCAGTCCCTGCAGCCGCCTAAGCTTTCCTAAGCAGGCACTTTAGACCACTGAGCCATCCTGCCAGGCCCCCATGTTCATAAATTGTTTAAAGCTCAAAATGCCATCCAAAATACTTGGTATCCAGCTATAAACAACAGAAGTGGTTACTGAGTTTGTACAGCTCTCTAAATAGTATAGTATACTATCAGGCAGATAAGCCTTTAGCTTCAGTTATCTGTTCTAACTACATTATGTGCAAAAAAGAAAGAAGATACCCGCTTGTTAGCTACTGTATCAATTTAGATCTTACTCCTGGAGATGCACTCCTCCTATTGTCAGTTGAATCCTCTAAACTCTCCAAGCAAGCAAGCCTTAAGTAAGGTGTCTGAGACATTTTATACTCACCTGCTAGAATCTTCGATCTGTGTCTCCAACCAGAGATGAACTTCTTAAGACGACCCAAGCTCCAAAAGTTATTTTGGTGTACGGAGCACACATTCATGGTACCATCTGGTCTAAAAGGTGCTACGTCCCATTGCATATTTTCCTAGGCCTGCTTTTTCCTTGACTTTTAAAGCTTTACTGTTTTTCAGTGAACCTAAGATTCAGATGCTTTATTTTTATTGATAGAGTTTTCACTGCAATTGCCTATGGAGCGATGGCCATTGGAGAGACACTTGTCATGGCGCCTGAATATTCCAAAGCCAGATCTGGAGCAGTGCATCTGTTTGCTTTACTGGAAAAGAAACCAACTATAGACAGCTGCAGTCAAAAAGGGAAGAAACCAGTAAGCACAACGACAATTTAAGTGTCCACTTATTAGATGAAGGAACTATTGGTTAACTCTGCAAAAGATAGTTCTAGTAACACAGAGATATAAAGTTTGTATAAAAGCATTTTATGACGATAAAAAAATGGATGGGCTCTTGCCTCAATCAGACTTTCACCTCTATATTGAAAATATATGCTTTTAATTGATTTGCTCAGTCCCATGAGAGTATTTTTAAAACACAATTGATTTAAATTTTGAAATGTATTCAGATTGCAATAGTTTCAGTCTTGCGTGAAGGGTTATATTAGGTTTTATGCACTTTTTCCTCTGATAATATATACAAGTAAATAATGTCCTATTGCTATTATTCATTTTATTTTTTTATATTATTCATTTTAAAAAATCTACAAACATAAGAGGAAAAAAGGGAACTATATTTGTTAAATTGACATATATGCAAATTTAGCCACAAACCCTGAGACTATGACTATTAAAAGAGAAATAGGGAATTAAACAATTTCAAAATAAGATTCTCAATAAGTCTTATACACATATATATTCAATTTTAAGACCTTTATAAACATTTTAAATTTTAAAATGGGAGAAGCCATTAAGTATATAAATGTTTTTTCATTTATAAGTATAGAATTTTTCATTTATAACTACTCCTCTAGGATTTTAATAGATGTTCATATATGACAGTTTATTTGGGGTTTTGTTTTTGGTGTTTTTCCATTTATTACTTTTAATAAGAAATAACAATATGAGGGGCCCAGCAGGATGGCTCAGTGGTCTAAAGCGCCTGCTTGGGAAAACTTGGGTGGCTTCAGGGGTCGCGGTTCGATCCCCGGCACCACATGCTGCTCCAGCCCTGCACTCAGGGCAGACTGAGCCAGCCATAAAAATGAGTGAATAAACAGATAAAGGTTCTAGCCGGGCGTGGTGGCGCACGCCTGTAATCCCAGCACTCAGGAGGCTGAGGCAGGAGGATTGGTGTGAGTTCGAGACCAGCCTGGGCTGCAAAAGTGAGCTCAAGGCCAGCCTGAACTACATAGTGAGACCCTGTCTCAAAAAGACAAAAAAAAAAAAAAAAAAAAAAAAAAAAAAAAAAAAAAAAAAAAAAAAAAAAAAAAAAAAAAAACAGATAAAGGTTCTGAAACAAGAAAACAAAAAAGAAATAACAATATGATAGTTTCAAAACACGTTAGTAGTACATTCATGATAATTGGCACATTGCATGTTGTTGTCCTCATAGTAGTTATACAGAGCACAGGGCGTAGACATGATAAAGTTTCCAATTGATATTGGTAAGGAAAGAAAAAAAGAAAAATTTCCTGTCTTTGAACTGAGAGGAAGTAGTTGTATGCATAGTCCAACGTTCCATAATTGCATTGGGTTGCCAGTGAAACTGGCAATGTTGGAGGTTGTTGATTTAAGCCTCTTACAGCTCATCACACTAATCTAGCTCTGCATTTTATATCTTGTAATTAAGCTTTTCCACTGGGTGATCAAGGACAAGTTAAAGCAAGACCTGTATAACAAAATACTCATGTTTTTTATCTTCCAAGGTCAAATCCCCTCAGGATTAACTTTGGAACCATGCATAGTGCTTTGTAGAATGTTTCTGTTTTTGTTTCTTTTTGAGACAGGGCCTGGCTATGTAGTTCAGGTTCACTTTGAACTCATTTTATAACCCAGGCTAGCCTAGAATTCACAATAGGGCTGGCCAAATAGCTCAGCAGATTAAAGCACCTGCAAGCAGGCACGGGAGCCTGGGGTTCAATCGCTGAACCTGCCTTTCCAGTCTGGCCCCTGGGACATACTGAGATGGCAATTGAGACTGGATGTGGTGGGTGCCTTTATAATCTCAGCTCTTGGAAGGCTGTAAACAGGCAAATCACTATGAGTCCAATCCAGTAGTGAGATCCTAAATACCTTGTAGACCCTTCCCTAAAATTAAAAATAATAATAATAATAATATGTCTCTTGGGGCCCGGCGGGATGGCTCAGTGGTCTAAAGCGCCTGCTTGGGAAAGCTTGGGCAGCTTCAGGGACCGTGGTTCGATCCCCGGCACCACATGCTACGCCAGCCCTGCCCTTGGGGTGGACTGAGCCGGCCATAAAAATGAGTGAATAAACAAAAAAGGTTCTGAAACAAGAAAAAAATAAATAAATAAAATTAAATAAAAGAAAAAAAAAGTGGTAAAAAAAAAAATAATAATAATAATATGTCTCTTTCCTGACACCTTGAGGCTGGGTTCAACAGGTATTAAATGTGACAGAATCACATGTGAGGAATCTCTCTGGAAATCCAACCACCACCAACTTATCCTAGCCAGCACACATGGAGACCCACTGAGCTTTTCTTGTTTATTTCTACACTAACAATAAAAGTTACAATGCAATTGGAGACCCAACTCTATTGTGGCAGACAGTGTGTGTAGCACACATGAGGCTTAACAATCAGCAACACACACACACACAAAGGCAATTAGGGAAAACATGAAGTTCCAAAAAAC
>PVJA010018631.1:29110-39705 GCA_004027025.1 Myocastor coypus
AAAAAAAAAAAAAAAAAAAAAGGTGAAGGAAACCAGGCATGGTGGCACATGCCTGTAATTCCAGCACTCGGGAGGCTGACGCAAGAGGATCGGTGTGAGTTCGAGACCAGCCTGGGCTACAAAAGTGAGCTCAAGGCCAGCCTGAACTGCATAGCGAGACCCTGTCTCAAAAAGACAAAAACAAACAAACAAACAAACAAAAAAGGTGAAGGAAAAGTTAATCATTACTTAGTGATAGCTGTGGAATTTTATTTATTTATTTATTTATTTATTTATTTATTTCATGTTATGGCCAGCTCAGCCTGCTCTGGGGGAGGGGCTGGCACAGCATGTGGTGCTGGGGATTGAACCTCAGTCCTTGTGGTTTCCTAAGCTTGCTTAAGGAGATGCTTTAGACCACTGAGCCATCTCACCAGCACATGGAAATTTATTTTTTTTTCATGTATTTAGTACACGATCTATAGGTTCTCACTACACAGATCGGACTCATAGTGATCCTCCTGTGTTTCAGCCTCCCAAATGCTGTGATTACAGGCACACACCACCAAGCTCAGTTTCAGTTACTATCTCTGCAATAGGGGCCCCGGGGGATGGCAAGCTGGGGATCAAACCCCCAGCTCCTGCAACTGCTTAAGCAAGTGTTTTAATCTGCTGAGCTATCTGGCTGGCTCTGGAAATTCTTTTGCAAACATTTTTCCTGTATATTCGCATTGCTTTACATATAAATCATTCACTAAAAGGGTTGAACCATAGAGAGAAAACAAAAGTAGGCAAGTGTTATTGCCAAATAATGATGGATGGAAACTAAAGCTAGCCGGGCGTGGTGGCGCACGCCTGTAATCCTAGCACTCGGGAGGCTGAGGCAGGAGGATTGGTGGGAGTTCGAGACCAGCCTGGGCTACAAAAGTGAGCTCAGGACCAGCCTCAACTGCATAGCGAGACCCTGTCTCAAAAAGACAAAAAAAAAAAAAAAAAAAAAAAAAAAAAAAAAAAAAAAAAAAAAAAAAAAAAGAAACTAAAGCTAGAGCAGAGTTCAAAACATACAATACAATCCAGCTTACAGGATAGGGTCCAGTTTATACCTTATGAGGACACAAGGTCCTGTGAATTACACAGAAAAATTCTGTAAAGCAAATTAAAGACCAAATGAAAAAAGAAGAAGCACATTTGTTCTGAGCAGCTGCTCACACAGCGAATCTGTAGAGCGGATTGCATCCGCAGGGCCAAGCCACAGGACACTGGTGACCCTGGGAGACACAGAGCAGTGAGGAGAACAAGAGACACAGATAAAACATATCAGCCACGTGACAGGAACTAGCGTGCCGCCAGCAAAGCTACAGAGATGGACATGAAATGGAAAATTAAATCGGTTGGGGGAACTTGCAGCTTCCACAGGGCACTGAGCCAAGGTGCTACCCTGTGTCGCCACTGGCCAAAGTCCCCCATCTAAATGATGTCTACTTCTTTTCACAGGACACCTGCGAAGGGAATTTAGAGTTTCGGGAAGTCTCTTTCTCCTATCCATCCCGCCCAGATGTGTTGACCCTTCGTGGCTTGTCCCTCAGGATTAAGAAAGGGAAGACGGTGGCAATTGTTGGGAGCAGTGGCTGTGGAAAGAGTACTTCTATTCAGCTTCTACAGAGGTTTTATGATCCCGTGGAGGGACAAGTGGTAAGACAGGATTTAATCACACCTAACCTGGAGGCTAAAAGCACTGCTTCTAATACCCCCTTGGGTGTAAACATCCTCACTGCTTTGGGTAGGTCAAGCAATACAGAAGTTACAAAATAACCCCCATCCCCATCCCCATCCTTAGAAAAACAAACAAACCAATGACAGAAATATGCTTTCCTCACTGGCCATCTCCTACCTCTAAAAGTCAGTAATGTATATGCAGTTAATTCCTACTTGAATCAACACCACTACTTTGTGGGTCCTAATCTCAAAAACATGTAACCTCATCCTCAGTCACTCTGTCCTATTATCTTGTCTTCACGGAACTTTCTTTTCCTGAGTGTGTGTCCATTGGTGTGTTTATCACCTGTCTTCCTCCACTAGAACACAATAACATAAGAGATCTGTCATACACTACTTTCCCAGTGCCTGAACAGTCAGCACCACACGGTAGGCATGCTTATCAGACATGCGTTAAGTATTGTTATACGTCCACAAGCATCCACGATTCATGTCCATGAGCAAAACGCCATATCTCTGCAAGTGGTTTTCTGTATCAGTCTACACCTCCTCTCCTTGGCTTCGGCAAATGAGTCCTGTAACAGAAAAGGAAAAAATGGGTCACATTCTGTCTGACCTCAGGACACATCACCAGGGTTTATTCCATACATCTGGCAGGTCTCTGGAATATGTAGCCATTTCCAGCACAAGCAGGTAAGTTTAGTTGCAACGCTTCAGTGAGTTATACACTGCTCTACTCAATATATGATTTATGAGACTCCCTTGGGTAATGTTATACCACTTCAAAATAGTTTGAATTCCTAGCCTTCTTGTTATGATTTGTATATGCTTGACATGTTTGAATATAGCGAATGGCAACATGGCACAGCTGTCAGATCTTAACATACCGTCCTCCAATCTGCTTTTGGCAGCTGTTGGATGGTATAGATGCAAAAGAACTGAATGTACAGTGGCTCCGTTCCCAAATAGCAATTGTTTCTCAAGAGCCTGTGCTCTTCAACCGGAGCATCGCCGAGAACATCGCCTACGGTGATAACAGCCACGGGGTGTCCTTAGACGAGATCAAAGAAGTTGCAAAAGCTGCGGATATCCACACTTTCATTGAAGGTCTGCCTGAGGTAAGAAAACATCTGCAATTGAGAATTACAAACTTGCTAAGTGAGCCTCCTTAGTTGCTAGACTGAAGTGGTTGTTTTTATGTTATTTCCTTGAATTATACTAGTCATTTATTGACAGAATCTAACATAAAGTTAATGAGAAAAAAAAAAAAAAAACACTCTAAGATTTTCGTGGGATTATTTATTTTCAGGACTGAATGCATTAGTGTTCCATTCGCCGTGTGAGCATTCATATTTTCATTCTCCCCCTTCTAACCATCTTCCCTCAGCCTCTCGGCATGCCACCGCTGCAGGCCTCTGGACTACACAGGACTGCAAATCTGCCCTGCAGGCGTCACCTTCTATCTCTTCCTCTTCCTGGCAACCAGACCGAGACTCCTTAGGACATAAATTAGGTGCTGCTGCTCCCCCTGCTCCCTGGTCCCACTTCACACTCAGAAAGAGGTGGAGACTCCTGCGCCTGACTGACAGGCCTGGCTTCAGCCTTGCCCCTGCTCAGGCTGCTGCCGCACTTTTCCAGCACGTGCAGGGCAGCTGTGCCCTATGCCAGAACGTGCCCTTGCGCTCCTTCGTCCTGATTTCCCTCTCTCAGCTCTCTGCATAGCCAGCCTTTCAACTGTCAGGCCCTTTCAGATGCCACCTTTGCAGAGGCCTTCCCTGGTCCTTCTAGGTAAAATAGTTTCCTCAACTCCTTGCCCCTCCACACCAGCCCTGACTGTCTTCAGGACACTTATCAGAGTAGCCTGCAGGTTTGTTTTCTGTCTGCCCTCTGCCCTGCAGTGTAAGCCCTGAGTGCCCCTTCCTGTCATCTCGATCTCTATATTGGCTATAACAACTAACACAGAAGCCTCAGAAAAAATTTTAAAACCTTGGTTTTAGCACAGTGAACAGTGGCAGTGCACTGAGCTGAGTTCAGAGACAAGTAGCCATAGCTCTATAATATCACAAGGTCTACATCCAGACACACAAGCAAAAACCGCTACTTTAAAAAAAAAAAAAATTTACTTGAGGGGCGGGCAAGATGGCTCAGCAGTCTACAGTGCCTGCTTAGGAAAGCTTAGGCAACCACAGGAACCGGGGTTCGATTCCCGGCGCCACATGCTGAGCCAGCCCCAGCCCCAGGGCAAGCTGAGCTGGCCATAATAAAAAGAAAAGAAAAAAAAAAAGGACAAAAAAAACTACTTGGGGCTGGGGAGATAGCTCCGTGGCACAAGTGCCTGTCTGGCAGGTGCAAGATCATGAGTTCAAACCCTGGTCTCACAAAAATAAATGAATGAATAAATAAATAAATAAATAAATAACTTTTTAAAACTACTTGTAGGGCCAGCCTGATAGCTTAGTGGACTAAAGCACCTGCTTAAGCAGAGTGCAACGGCTGGTGTTCAATCCCTGGACATGCGGTGCCGGCCCTGCATACTGAGATAGTGACAGAGACTGGACAGTGTGCGCCTGTGATCCCAGCGCTTGGGAGGCTGATAATGGGAGGATCACTATGAGTCCAATCTGTGTAGTGAGGCCCTGTAGAACCTGTACTAAAAATGTATTTTTAAAAAAAAAAAAAAAAAGCTACTTCTAATCAGAAACAAATTTTGTAGCTGTTTCTTTTCTGCTATCAGGATTGAACTCATAAGCCGGGCGTGGTGGCGCATGCCTGTAATCCCAGCATTGGTGAGAGTTCGAGATCAGCCTGGGCTACAAAACTGAGCTAAAGGCCAGACTGAACTGTACAGTGAGACCCTGTCTCAAAAAGACAAAAAAAAAAAAAGGATTGAACTCAGGAGCTTGCACTTCAGAAACAAATTCTTTTTTTTTTTTTAACCTTTATTTGTTTATTCACTCATTTTTATGGCCGGCTTAGCCCGCCCTGAGGACAGGGCTAGCGCAGCATGTGGTGCCAGGGATCGAACCGCGGACCCTGAAGCCGCCCAAGCTTTCCCAAGCAGGCACTTTAGACCACTGAGCCATCCCGCCGGGCCCAAGAAACAAATTCTTTATACTATGACTTTTATAAAGTGACTTTCTAATATATATTTTTTTAAAGGAGTAAGGGCTTCACACTCAGGATATCAAATAATTAACGTAGGCCACTTTTTTCTTTTTCCTTTCTGCAATACCAAGGATCAAACTCAGGACCTTGTGCTTGCCAGCAAGCATTTATTCCACTGAGCTGTCTCCCTGGCCCCAATCTTTCATTCTTTTCATTGCACTATTTCTCAAATTTATCCAAAATTCCATGTGCAAAAATCTATTATGCTTGTTTTGAATACTTGAAAGCCAAAATGTTAAAAAGTAAAAAATCACAATGTTTATTTCCTTAAAAGTTAAGAAATTGTAGCTTATTTCTGTTTTAAACTTTCATTTACCTTCATATCATTATTTCCCCCAAAATACTATAGAGTCAACCAAAAACATCAAAACAAAACAAAACAAAACAAAAAAATTAACATGGGAGATTTCTTGGAAGAACTACCTTACTATAATGTCTTAGACTCATACTCTGGGTAAGACGAGGCTGCCCTCTTAGGTGCTGTTAGCAGAAGAAAAGGGACTGAAGGGGCCGGGCAGGATGGCTCAGTAGTCTAAAGCGCCTGCTTAGGAAAGCTTAGGCGGCTGCAGGGACCGCGGTTCCATCCCCAGCACCACATGCTGCGCCAGCCCAGCACCACATGCTGCGCCAGCCCTGCCCTCAGGGCAGGCTGAGCCGGCCATAAAAATAAATAAACAAACAAACAAAAGTTCTGAAACAAGAAAAAATGAAATAAATTAAATTAAATTAAAAAAAAAAAAAAAGAAAGAAAAGGGACTGAAGCAGACAACCTCTCCTGGTCACAGCACTCCAGTAACAAAGAGTTCAACACCATCACTGCACAGGAGGACGATAGAACCAATGCGGGAGCTCCATTATGTTCCCTAGAGCTGTACAGAGAGTCAGTGTTACACTTGGAACCTCTGATACACAGAAAACTGGAGAGAGCACGTGGGGTGGTGCCATCCTCAGATTGCAAGACTTGGAAGCCAAGTGCCCCAAAGCAGCTTCTGGTATCAGAAAGGCGGCAGTCGCAGCAACTACCATTCTGTGAGGAACACAGAATGGATGTGACACTCGGGAACATGTGACAGCTCTCTACTATGCACTTGGGAAAGAACAACACAAGTGAATTTTGTAATGTGTTGTACTTCCTCTGGATAGATTCAATTTTCCAGAATAAATGAATTGCAGCATCCCCTCCAAATACATCAGGCCACGACATCAATGTAAAAATACGCAAGCAAAACTGAAAGAGAAGCAGGAAGGGGAAGAACGTCTCCAAGGGCTACACATCAAGATAGCATCCATAGCCGGACGTGGTGGCTCACGCCTGAAATCCCAGCACTTGGGAGGCTGAGGCAGGAGGATTGGTGAGAGTTTGAGACCAGCCTGGGCTACAAAAGTGAGCGCAGGACCAGCCTCAACTGCATAGCGAGACCCTGTCTCAAAAAGACAAAAAAAAGATAGCATCCATGGGGCCCGGCGGGATGGCTCAGTGGTCTAAAGCACCTGCTTGGGGAAGCTTGGGCAGCTTCAGGGACCCTCAAGGGCGGGCTGAGCCGGCCATAAAAAAATAAATAAATAAATAAAATAAAATAAAATAAAAAGATAGCATCCATTTCAGTCTTCTCATTGCACACCTTCACCTACTAAGGATTTATTTTGTCTTTCCTTCTATGCATCGATCCTCCTGCCAAGTCCTCTCCACTCAGAACCTACATTTCCCATCTTCAGTTCCCTAGCCCAGCACACATGCACCTGCTACTCACGACAGAGCTACTGAGCCCTGCTCTTTGCACACCAGGCAGGGACTATGACTTAGAGAAGCTAGCAGGGACAAGGAAAGCATAACTCCACGGTGTTGAAATGAACACAGACCAGCACGTGCACAAGTCACGGCAAGGCATGAAGACTTAAACAAGCTAAAGAGGTAAGGAGGAGTGGATCAGAGGCCAACAGGTCTGGCAGGCGCTCCAAGAGAATTCAGAGGCGAGCTGAATACTGACTGGCTAAAGCATCCATAGTCAAGGCTATAACTGGCCATTCTCCATAATGACACAGTGATGTGGTTTTGGTGGAGCCACAGAGACAGAAATTACTAATGTGTTCGCAGAATGAGAAGCAGTTAGACTAAGGAGAATATAAAATATAATGTTTGATGATTATGTTAAGATACAACTATGTATTTGAATTTAAAGCAAAAATATTTACTTTGGCAGTTTCTAAGGACTCACTAAGGCTTTTTTTTTTTTTTTTTTTTAATTTAGTGTAGGGTCTATAGGGCCTGACTACACAGATTTGACTCTGTAGTGATTCTCCTGTTTTCAGTCTCCCAAGCCCTGGGATTACAGATGTGCACCACCACACCTAGTGTCAGTCACCGTCTCAGGGCACACCAGCGGGTAGGGTTGGCAGGGCCTGCTGGAGATGAGCAGGCTCTTTAATCTGTCACTAAAGTTTCTGAACAGAGAAGATGTTTGGAATTACAGAGCTATTGGACATACAAATGACAATAGAAAATAACAAGGGGCGTTTGAGAGATTAGTTAGAAGCTATTTGCAGGGATAGGTCTAAATTTGTATCAAGGGTGCCAGTAGGATGGCTCAGTGGTCTAAAGCGCCTGCTTGGGAAAGCTTGGGCGGCTGCAAGGACCATGGTTCGATCCTGGCACCACATGCTGCACCAGCCCTGCCCTCAGGGCAGGCTGAGCCGGCCATAAAAATCAATAAATAAACAAACAAAAGTTCTGAAACAAGAAAAAATAAATAAATAAATAAATAAATAATTCTTTAAAAATAAAAAATAAATTTGTATCCAAAAAATAAAATAAAGTAGTAAGTACCAAGGGAAATCACTGGGCATTGTGGGTACACCTTTAATCCCTACTACCTGGGAGGCCCAGCTGGGAGACTGCAAGTTTGAGGCCAGTCTGGTCTACTTCATAAGACCTTGCCTCAACATATAAAGATAAAACTGAATACAGCTATAACTCCATGTTAGAGCATCCCAGAAGCAAGAAAATAAAGAGCGAAATAAGAATGAAATGGATAGCCGAGCATGGTGGTACACGCCTGTAATCCCAGCACTTGGGAGGCTGAGGCAGGAGGATTGGTGCGAGTTCGAGACCAGCCTGGGCTACAAAAGTGAGCTCAAGGCCAGCCTCAACTGCATAGCGAGACCCTGTCTCAAAAAGACAAAAAGAAAAAAAAGAAAAACTTCACCTTGTCTTCAGGTATCCAAGGGGTCCTGTGGTGACAGTAGAGACCGGCATTAAAACAGCCATCCCAGCACCTTACAACAATCTGTGTGACCAATACACAAGTCCACATTTTCTTAATTCCAGTTCCAAATTCCCAAAGTCCTCAGACCAACTGCTGACAGCCCTAGATAAATTCCAGAAACATTACAAAAGGCACTTTCAATGGCCTTTGGTAACTCAGACACTCATTGTTGGATATAAAACCAGCAATTCTACATTTGGAGCTGGAGAAGAAAACCGTGAGATGAAGTGGCTGTCTTCATTCCAAGGTTCTGTCAGAGTCTCTGGACAACTATACATAGGTCCTGAAATCAGGCAGATGTGCAGAGAAAGGTGGTTTGCTCACACTTCTTCCAGGGATTACAGCAGAATGAACCACACGTGAATCATCCTCTGCTCCAGGATTCTCCTCCAGAAAGCTGTGCACCTGGACTTGTCTTTTCAGCAGGGCCGACCCATCCACATGTTCTTGTCTGGACACCAAGGACATATTTTCCTTAGACAATTGCCAAGGGGCGCCGCTAGAAAACAGTGAGAAGCCTTGAGGTGGGGGGAGGGAGCAATGGGACGACCTAGAAAGCAAGCAGGAATCTGCTCATTCCCAATGACCTGACCAGTCGTGATCTGGGGGTTGGGGGGGATCATGTCAGCTTCAAGCTATGAAGAAAATGCTCCTCACACTTCCGCAGGAAAGAAACAGCACAGGCAAAGGCTCTTAGGAAGTAAGAGGGTCTGGGCAGTGGTACTAAATGTCATCCAGAGCACTTGGTGGCACTGAAAAGTCAACGGACTGCCAAGCCCCATCTCCAGGAAGGTGAATGACCCTCCGAGAACCAAATCCTAGCACCTGCACGGAGATGTCCCCAGAGGCTTAGCGGGGGGTCAAGGAGAACAAACTCAATTTCTTTGCTGTTTTAAAATAGTTTGAAGGGACTGGGGAGATAGCTCAGTGGAATAAGCGCTTGCCTGGCAAACGCAAGGACCTGAGTTCAGTCCCTGGTGCCGCAAAAAAAAAAAATAATAATAATAATAATAATAATAATAATAATAATAAAATAAAAAGGGCCTGGCAGGATGGCTCCGTGGTCTAAAGCGCTTGCTTGGGAAAGCTTGGGCGGCTTCAGGGTCCGCGGGTTCGATTCCCAGCACCACATGCTGCGCCAGCCCTGCCCTTGTGGCGGGCTGAGCGGCCATAAAAATGAGTGAATAAACAAATAAAGGTTCTGAAACAAGAAAAAAAATAAATAAATACAATAATAAAATAAAATAGTTTGAATTATTTTGACCTGAAAATAGAAAGTAATATGACTTAATGGAAAAGCATTTGTGTTTACTGGGAACTTCTTCTTGCCAACAATTTATTTATTTTTCCTTATGCTTTAATTTAAAAATCTCCTTTGCAGAAGCGTAATGGCAAAGGTCTGCTCTTTGGGATCAGACTGGATCCGTAAATAGGATGGTAGTGTTTTCTGCTCATTTATTCACAACAGAACCCACAAATAGATTCCCAGCACTGGGCTGGGGAGATAGCTCAGGGGCACAAGCTCCTGCCTGGCAAGTGCAAGGTCCTGAGTTCGATCTCCGGTTCCTTGAAAAAAAAAAATAGATTCCCAGCACTGGTTGGGACACCAATTTTCAAGAGTTGCAAAATTTGAAATTGTCACATGGTTCTGGCCCACAGTTGCCATATTAACTTAGATAACTAAGGCTTGCTTTCTTCATTGCATGTTACTGTGACAGAAATACAACACACCGGTTGGACTCAAAGGGGCACAGCTTTCTGGTGGCCAGAAGCAAAGACTGGCTATTGCAAGGGCTCTCCTACGAAAACCGAAAATTCTACTGTTGGATGAAGCCACCTCGGCCCTTGACAGTGAGAGTGAAAAGGTATGAGCCTCTTCCTTCATCTGAAACATGATCGTAAATACGCGCGTGCAGTATCCTGAAAGACGCCCAGGGTTGTTTGGGAAGAGTAAGTCCTACACAAAATTGTAGTCGTCAGGTCACCAGATCTAATTAAGGCTTTGACCTTCAAAAAAAAGAAAAGATCAGAAGGTACTGGAGAATAGGAGCAAGTTGGAACAAAAGGCATCTTGTCCTGGGAAGCCTTTCTCCCTTAAACTGGTCTCATCATCAAAAGGTGCCAAATTTTTTAAATGTCCCTCCAAAGAGAAAACGCAAGGAAAGTTTTTATTTTACTGTTATTCCAGAAGGCTAAACAAAGTAATAAGATAATCTCCATGTGAAGAGAATAATCTGCATTGTAATGTCAGAGCCTGTTCGCTGCCTTATCCAGGATATTAGCTCCAACAGAGCAGGAAACAAGCGAAGGGAGCTAAGACACAGTGCCTGGTGCACAGCCGTATGGCGTGCTGCACGTGGCTCATTTCCTCGTGCCCGTAGGCACCTTCTTAGTAAACAAACATCAGTTAAGTGAATGATAATCATTAGTGTTTACCAAGTGGTTTTTGTTATACAAGGTGTAATCAAAATA
>PVJA010018632.1:0-39624 GCA_004027025.1 Myocastor coypus
GGGGCGCAGGGGCTTACCCGCGGCGGGTGCGCAGGCTCAGCTCCCAGCGGTGGGTTTTGTGCTGGGCTGGAACAGGAAGTTAGTCGCGGGAACACAGAGGCGGGGCAGAGGGGCGCAGGGGCTTACCCGCGGCGGGTGCGCAGGCTCAGCTCCCAGCGGTGGGGTTTGGGCTGGGCTCTGACCCTGCTATATTTCTAACAGTGTTCAAGCCTGAGACCAGGGAGCACAGGTGGTTTTCATACTTAGAGAGCTGCAGAACTCAATGACTTCTGAGGCTCAAGAGTCAGGTGCAAATAAGTGAAGTGGTGGTTTCCTTACCTTTGAGTCCCTGGCAGTCATCAACTCAAGGACACCTCTGCCCAGTCTCAGACAATGATTGATTCTTCTCCCAATCTATACAATAATAACATTTCTTAGTTTCTGTAAGTGTAGATTCTGCTTAGTAATGAATGACAAAGACATGTGTAACCATCTCTAACATGTTAGGCCTTCTGGGACTTCCTTGGGAAAACCTAAGTGACTGACCATGGCCCAAAATAAAGCTAGCAATTTTCAGTATTTTGTCTTGGTAATGAAAACATAATTAAGATAAGATAGGCTGAGTGACTCTGCTGTGTTGCTCCTACAGATACCCATTGCTGGTGTAAGTTTACCTAAAATTACCAATGCTCTTCACTTCTGTGTTTTGCTTAGTGTTGTATGCACCATATTATACAGTGAGTGCTGAAAATTATGTGATGATAGTTTGATGTCATTATTTATGGCATATTTTCTAAAATTTCAATGTGTTTTTCTGGTATTAAAATGTTCAAAATAATTATATTAGAAAAATTTGGAAACCAGTGGGACTAAACTGCAAGCTTTTCCCCTATGACGAAGACTAAATCTGGGGTTCTTATTCTGTCCAATGTTATTTATCAATATTTTGAATTTACTAGAACAGTGAACATGTCAGAATTTATCCACACTTGAAAATACTAAGTAAATTTCCTACTTCACTGACCATGTAATTCTTTTCCTTTCTTATGTTAACATACATTTTCTGTTCATATAGTTTACATTATGTAACTTGGGGAGTGACTACATTTACATATTACATCTCGTTTCATTAATTAATTAATTAATTAATTTAGACTTTTGTGGAAAAATGCAAAAACAAAATTTTATGATGAAGTAATAGCAGAATAAGTATAATTAATACATTGCATTGTAATATCTATAAAGTTGTTGTATACTTTTAGGGCATAAATTTTCTCCAATGGATATTAGTCCAAGCCTTATTTTTCAATGGGGTAAGAGACACAAATTGTATAACTGACTTAAATTTTTCCCTTTTCCTTGTTATCTTTTTCCATCCAAGTTTACTTTTTCATTGGCAAAATTTCTTTCCTTCTCACAATAACTATTGTGCATTTTAGAACTTATATACTCTTCGAGTTTCTTATACACAAGAGACGGTGAGATGTTCATACATATGAGTCTGATTTATGTCTTATGAGTATGATCTCAAGTTGCATCCATTAACTTGTAAAAGTCTCAGTGTTTCATTTTTAAGTCCCCTTCTCTTCTCTCTCTTTGCCCCTTGTCTTTTGCTTCCACTATCCACTTTGCATAACTATATTAATTACTATAGTTAGTACATATGAGTCTAGTTCATGTTGTGGCCCACAGTATTTCAATTTATTGGAGTTATTAGGTTCTTATATGTGACATATATTTATTCTTATGTCTCCCTACTATCTCTATCATTCTTTCTCTCTGTTCCCTTGAACCACTTACCCACTGCAAAACACCTGTCATCTTGTTTATTCTGTTTATCTTTTATTAGGGTTTTATTGCAGTTTGCCTCTCTCCAATAAGTGATACCATATGGCATTTAAGCTTGCATGTCCAGTTTATTTCATTCAACATCGTATTTTTCAGGTGCATCCATTTTCTTAAATGTCTCAAACTTGTTATTTGTATAGCCAAACAGTATTCCACTGTGTACAGATACAACTTTGTTTTATCCAGTTGTCTGTTGATGGGTATATGGGCTATTTCCAACCTATAGTTTATTTGTGAAATCTTACAAATCATTATGCTCTCAACATCAGAATGCATGTTCTTCAGTTGTATAATAACTTAAGCTCCTTGTTGAAGATACATAAGAAGGGTTCTGCGAGAAAGCTCCATAATGATTTCCATAAAGGTTGCACTAGCTTGCCTTCCCACCAACAATTCAGCAGGGTTTTCTTTCAGCACTGTCTCACCAGTATTTGTTACTGTTTCACTTCTTAATGACGGTCATTTTTCTGCCAAGGAAAGCTGGATGTTTGCATGTCTTAATTTGTATTTGTCTAATGGACAAAAATGTTGAACATTTTTTGTATAATTGCTGATCATTTGTATTTCTTTTCTGTGAAATGGCTGCTCGTTTGTTTATTTCTTGACCTGGTTTTTAATTTTAGGTGACTTAGCTTTTTCTGTCTCTTTATATTCAATGTATTAGTTTGTTATCTAATTTTTTCCCATTCTTCATTCTACTGACTCATTCTTTTGCTGTAAAGAAGGGTTCAATATGATATAACGCCATTTATTGGTCCTTGCTGCTATTCCCCGCTCCGCGATGAGTAGAACCAATATTGTCAGCATTGTCACACTAGCAAAACTGTTACAGTTTCTCGATTGAACAAGAAGGTTCTGTTTATAAAATCCTTTCCTATACGTAGGTATTCAAGTGTTTTGCCTGTTTTATTTTCCAGTAGGTTTAGTGTTGCTGTTTTGATGTTTCCTTATCCGATTCATTTTTATTTTAACTAGTGGATAGGAACAATGATAGAATGATTAGCTTCAGCTGCTCAGAACAAATTACAAAGAATTGTGAAAACAATGCCTGGTGAGAGTCCAGTGGAATAGTAGTCACATGCAAACCATGAGGGAGCTGACAGTGAAGAGGAAAATGAGGTTTACTATTACAGAAGAAGAGATAGGGTGCAGTTTTATTCTTCTGCAAACACATAACTAGTTTTCTCAGTAACGCCTGTTGAATAGGCTATCTTTTCTCCAACATATGTGCTGGACTCTTAGGTAGACATTAAATAATTGCATATGTCTGGTGAGATTTCAGTATCCATAAGTCTGTTCCACTGACACATGCATCCAATTTAATCCAAATATCATGCTGTGTTTATCATTATTGCTTTGTAATTTAGCATGAAGCCAAGTAGTACTATGCTACCTACTTTCCCTTTGCTGCCCAAATTACTTTTGCTATTCTATGTCTCTCTCAGCTTCATATGAATTTCAAGACATTTCCCTAGATCCATATTATATGCTGTTGGTATTTCTTTTTATTTTTTGTCTTTTTGAGACAGGGTCTCGCTATGCAGTTCAGGCTGGCCTTGAGCTCACTTTTGTAGCCCAGGCTGCTCTCAAACTGACACCGATCCTCCTGTTTCAGCCTCCCAAGTGCTGGCATTACAGGCATAAGCCACCATGCCCGGCTTGCTGTTGATATTTTAATTAAAATTACATAGAGTCTATATAACAGTTTTGCTAATGTGTCCTTTTGACAGTCCTGGTTCTACTTATCCAGGAACAGAGAATATCTTTCCATTTTCTAATGTTCTCTACAATCTCCTTCAGAATACTGTAGTTTTCTATGCAGAGGCCTTTTACTTCCTTGGGTAACATAATTCCTAGATATTTTATTTTTCTGGGGCTACTGTGTTAGTGTCTTTATAATTTTCTTCTCATCCCATTTATTGTTGGTATAAACTAATCATAATTATTTTTGTGTGGTGATCTTGTATCCCTCCACTTTGGTTAAGTTTGTTATTCTAAGAATTTGATGGGGTTCTTTGGGTCTCCACATAGAATATTTTGTTATATGCAAATAATAACTTGAGTTCTTTTCCTATATGATTCTTTTTTATTTCTTTCTCTTGCTAAGTTTCTTGGGCTAATTTTTCAAATTCTATGTTTAATAGAAGAGATGATGATTGTCATCTAGTTCTTATTCCTGCATTTAGAGGGAATATTTTAGAGTTTCTCCCATTCAGAATGATTCTGGCTATTTGCTTGTCATAAACAGACCTGTCATATTCAGCTATAGGCCCTGTAGACCTCCTTTCTTCAGGGTGTTTATCATGAAATGATGTTGGACTTTGATGAATCCCTTTCTGCCTCTATTGATATAATCAATAAACCTTGTTCTTGATAGTGACATATATTATGTACATTGAACGTCATTGCATCTCTGTGATGAAACTTACTTGATCATGAAGTATCACCTTGTTTTTGATGTCCTGTATTCTATTTGCTGATAGTCCTCTTTTTTAGTTGGATGTTTAGCGAATTTGGGAATCAACATAACACTGGCTTCTGTATATAAACTTGGGAGTACTCTGTTCCTTTCCATTGGTTTCCATTGGTAAGGAAATGGTAATGCAGCACCCTAAAATGTTTTGTGGTGTTCAGCAATGAGTCCTTTAGCTCATGAGCTTTTTTCAAATGTTAGATTCATTTTTACTGGGTTGATTGCAGTGCTTCTTAGCAGATTGTTAAACATATTTATGTTTTCCTGAGTTAGATTTGGTATTTTGCGGCTGGAAATTTATTTCCTCAAAATTTGTTGATTCATTGGAATGCAGCATTTCAAAGTAATTACTTACTAGCTTCTGGAATTCCAGGGTCTATGGAAACGTCTATTTTTTTAAATAACTGCATTGAAGTGAAACTTTTCTCTGTTTCTCTTAGTGAGTCTGGCTAAGGACTCAACTATTTTATCTATTTTTTCAAAGAATTGGCTCTTGTATTTTTTCAACATTTGTAGTTGGTATTTTATTCATTTTTGTTCTCATCTTTATAACTTCTCTTCTTAACTTTAGTCTGGGGTTGGTTTGTTGTTATTTTTCAAGTATCTCCTGATTTCTCATGAAGGTATTTATTTGAGCTCACTCTTTTTGTATTGTGAGGACTGATTTCAGTGAATTGTCTCTTTGGACTGCTGTCTTACTTTCTTCTCTCTCTCTCTCTCTCTCTCTCTCTCTCTCTCTCTCTCTCTCTTTCCTTTCTCTCTTTCTCTTTGTGTATTTTTTAAGGAACGGTTTATGGTTGTTCAGGGTCTCACTACTAGATTGGAATCATAATGATAGACCTGATTCCAGCTTCAGAAGTGCTGAGATTACAGGCAAGCACCACCATGCCCAGTCTCAATTGCCATCTCAGTCTACCTTGGGGGCAGGGCCTGCACTGCAGGCCCTGGCCTCTGCCTCTGCTTATAGATGCTTTAATCCCCTGAGCTATTTGGTCTGGTCAGCTCAGGTCTGGTTTCTTAGTGTCTTAGGCATTCTGTTATCTTTACGCATCATGCACTCAATATTATTCTCTTTTTTTTTTTTTTTTTGTCTTTTGAGACAGGGTCTCACTGTGTAGTTCAGGCTGGCCTTGAGCTCACTTTTGTAACCCAGGCTGGTCTCGAACTCACACCAATCCTCCAGATTTAGCCTCCTGAGTGCTGGGATTACAGGCGTGCGACACCACGCCCGGCTTGCACTCAATATTATTCAATTGCACAAAATTATAATTTCTTCTCTGATCCACTTGCTATTCAGGAGTATGTTGCTATTTTTTCAACAGCTCTTACCCTTTCATAAATTGCTTCTGTCATTGGTTTCTATTTAAATTCACAGTGGTCTGATAGCATGCATGGCAGACATCAATTCTTTTATATTTTAAGCAGGTTTAGTGGGCTATTACTTTTGAAAAAGAATATCATATGCTGCTGGCAAGAATGTATATCTGAGGTAGTGGGATAGGATATTCTGTCTATGTCTCTTAAGTCCATATATTGAAGTGGGGTTCAGCTCCGTAATTTCATTATTGTTTGCTTGTTTGTTTGTTTTTCTTACATATTTGTTTAGCTCATCTATCTCTTTACAAAATGGGATCTTAGAATCCATGGCTAAGGTGGTTTTAATGTTTATTTGCTCTTTTAATTTCAGCAGTTTTTGTTTCATGAAGGAAGATGCTCCGGTATCAATGCATATATGTCAATTACTGTTATCTCTTCATGTTGGGTTATTCCTTTAACTAGAACATGGTGGCCTATTTTGTCTCCTCCAATCAGGTTTTTAATTACTTGATCTTATTTTATACTAGGTGACAGGCAGAAAGCAACCCCCTTTAATAAATGTAACAATTAGCTTCATGTGAAAAATTTTTAATAGTGCATATTAAAAGTATTCATCTTACAAACAGTTCTGCCATCCAAATAAGCAGCAGCTTGGAAGACGGTGTTTAGAAGGCAATGGCAATGTTAATAGATGCAATAAAAGAACTATATCAATATAGGATTTTGTGGCTCAGTTTCGACAGTTTTCTTACTGCCTTGTCAGTGTCAGAATCTGCTGCTTCAACTGACTCTATTACTCTAGATTTAAATAAATATCTTCTCCATGTTTTCATTTCATTTTCCAGATCCATCCAATATTCTCTAATATCAGTTAGGACTATGCCTTTAAGGTCTCAAAAGTTGACACATCTCATTTTCCCAATCTGAAACATGGTAGCTGCTCTTCTGCTGCTGCTCTCCTTAGAAGATGACAGCGCTCTTGAAGTTTCACCAGTATTTTGCTTTACAGCTTTTTCTCGACAAAGTAGCCTTTTCCTCTTTAGCATTTTGTCAACTTCCCTGTCAGATTCATTGACTGAAGAGCTTGAAGAAGCAAGCTCCTTTGCCATAAGCATTGCTCTGCTGGTGTTGCCAACAACTTGCTCAAGACTGACAGAGAACCAGAAGTGACAACAGCTTAAAAACTAATGAGTTTTAACTTAAAGTTTACTGTGTCTGACTGAAATTGCTTCCTCTGCCTGCTTTCAGGGTCTTGGTTCATGGAATATTTTTTTTTCCATTCTTAAAATTTTAGCCTGTGGTATCTCTTTTGCATAACATTAGTTTCTTGAATACAGCAGATTGCTGGATTCTGTGTTTTGATCCAGTCTCCCAATCTGCTTCTTTCATTTAGAGAGTTTAGGCTATTGATAGGGATGAGAGCTTTTATAATTTTATGACTTTTAATAAGAAATAAAAATGAGACATTTTCAAAACACGATAGTAGGGAGCCACAATAATTAATCCAATGCATATTGTTGTCTTCATAGTAGTTGTTCAGAGTACAAGATGCAGACGCGATAACTTTTCTAAACACTACTGGTACAAATATTTCTTCTCACTGAGCTAAGACAAAATAGTTGTATGCATAGTCCAGTTTACAGAGATGGGATGAGATGGGGATATAGCTCAGTGTCACATTGTTTCACTGGCAAGCACAAGGTCCTGAGTTTGAGCTTGATTCCAGCATCAAAAAAAATAAAGAGGAAAAGAAAGGCAGATACATATTACTGAGATGTGTTGATTATTTGTTTTCATTGTCTTGTTTATCTGTTGATGTATCATTTGTTTTTATCTTAGCATGTTTTGTTGCCTTTCATCTATTTACTTCTCTAGTTTATTCCATCTTTTAAGCTGTGTTCATTCATTGTCTGTATTGAGAATATTCTTGAATAATTTACCTAAAACTGGATTAGCACACATAGAGCGTCTGAGATGGTATTTTACATGGAAATATAATTTCTTCATCTATTTTGAAAGATTAATTTGCTGGCTAAGTTAATCTGGGTTGAAAGTTATATGTTCTTAGGATTGGAAACACTCCAATCTAAGCTCCTCAGACATTCAGATTTCTACTGAGATATTTGCTGTGATTCTACTTGATTGAACTTTATATGTGGTTTGTTTTTCTTTTTGTTTTCCTCTGAACTCACACATTAAGAAAAGAGAAAAGGAACAAATAAATATTTTTATGCAGCACCTAAATCAAATAGAAAAATGAGCAAATGAAACACAAAGCCCAATGACAGGAGGAAATTATAAAGATTAGAGCCGAAATTAATTCAGTCAAGACAGGAAAATAATACAATGAATTAACAAATCAAAAAGCTGGTTCTTTGAAGCATTAAATAGCATTGATAAGCCCCTATCTAACCTCATCAAAAAGAGGGAAGAAAGGACTCAAATTCAAGCAATCAAGAATGAAATGGGTAAAATTACTACAGATTGAACAGAGATTCAGAGGATCATTAATACCTACTTTGAGAACCTTTACCCTCACAGAATTGAAGACACAGATGAAATGTACAGATTCCTAGAAAGGTATAAACTACCAAAACTGAATCAACAAAGTATGAGACCTCTCAATAAGCCAATAACATCCAAAGAAATACAAACTGTAATAAAGTCTATTAACAAAGTAAAGTCCAGGACCTGAGGGATTCAGCACTGAATTCTACAAAAAAGTTTACAGAAGACATAATCCCAATACTCTTGAAACACTTCAGTGAAATTGAAAAGAAAGAAATGCTCCATAATCATTCCTAGAGGCAAGTTTTACACTGATAGCCATATCAGAGAGAGATGCAAATAAAAAGCAAACTACAGGCCAATTTTCCTCGTGAACATAGATGCAAAATTCCTCAATAAAATCATATCAAATAGAACACAGCAAATCATGAAGAAGATTATACATTATGGCCAGGTAGAATTCATTCCAAGGATGCAAAGATCATTCAATGTACATGAAACTATAAATGTAGTACACTATTTTAATAGATCAAAGCAAAAAATCACATGATCATCTCAATTAACACAGAAAATGCTTTCAACAAAGTCCAACACTCATTCATGTTCAAAGTACCACAAAAAACTGGAATAGATGGCCTCAACTTCAATCTGATAAAAGCCATCTATGACAGTACAATGGTTAACAGAAGTATAAATGTGGAAAAACTGAAGTCTATTCTCTCAAATCTGATACAAGACATGGAGTTCCTCTATCATTACTCCTATTCAAGATAGTTCTGGAATTATTAGCTACAGCCATTAGAGAAGAGAGAGAGAAATACAAGGAATAAGAATAGGTAAAGAAGAAGTTAAACTATCATTATCTTTACATTTCTTGATCATCTACTTATAAGACCCAAAAAACTCCAACAAGAAGCAGCTAAAATTAACACACAAGTTCAGTAGCATAGCAGGGTACAAAGTCAAAAACCAAAAGTCAATAGCATTTCTCTACACAGATAACAAACACAATCAGAGAGAAATTAGAGAAATAATACCTTTTACAATAGCACTGAAGAAAATGAAATACATTTCATTTCAAAATGAATCAACAACTGGATCCATCCCTTGCTCAGAAGTTTTGAATGTCAAAAGAAATTACCAACAGAGAATGCATTCACTATTTCAATAGTGTATATCAACAGAGTGAAAAGACAACACACAAATGTCAAAAAGAATTTTTAACTAATAAGTATTCAAACAAAGATCTTCTATCTAGAATTTATAGATAAATTTAAAAAAAAAATTATGGTCCCAAAACTGAAAGGTCCAATCCAGAAATGAGCTTCTGACACGAACTTCTGACTTCTCAGAGGCAGAAATATGACAAGCCTATAAATACATGAAAAAATGCTGTACATCACTAACCATCCATGAAACGCAAATTAAAACAAGACTTAGATACCTTCTCACTCCAGAAAGAATGGCTATAATAAAGAAATCAACCAACAACAAATGTTGGAGAGGCTGTGGAGAAAAAGAAACACTTCTCCACTGCTGGTGGGAATGCACACTAATGCAAACATTATGGAAAAAAAGTGTAGAGACTCCTAAAAAAATTAGGTCTGGAAATCCCATTAAATCCAGCTATCCCCCTATTTAGAATTTTCAAACTGACAACTGAATTTTAGAACTGACAACATCATATTATAGTGATGTTCGCCCACCTATATTGATAGCAGCAAACTTTATGGTAACCAAATCTTGAAAACAACCATAATGCCCATTATCTGAAGAATGGTTGAAAAGGATGTTGCATTTTTATACAATTAAGTATTACTCAGCTATAAAGATATACTTGAAGACTTCTTATACAATTGGATGTATCTTAAACATATACTCATAAATGAAATAAACCAGACCTACATGTGTAAATATCATGTAGTCTCCCTAGTGTAAGGACTCACAAGAAGAAATAAAAATGGAAAGGCATAACACAGTAGAATGGAAATCAAGAACTAAATAGTTAAACAGTGAAGTGACTCCAAACAGAAGATATAGGAAGCATGACAGGAGCAAAGCCATGCACTTATTCACACAGGATGAATTTAATAATCGTCCTAAGGATCACTGAACGGTTTCTCACACTGAGGATAGCAATGTGTAATACTAAATCTATGCTTGGAATGTCTGTCATTATGGTCTTTTGGATTTGTGCTGCTTCTAACGTAATTTCATTTACTACTATACTCTCAAATAAATGTTTGGTTTGAAAAAAACAAAAAAGGGTATTAAATGAGAATAAGAGACTAGGAAAAATGCCTTGGAGTGACTGGCTCCAATTTTGTATATACTTAGATTTCTATATTGCTTTGTAAAAGTATATAATTGTTTTTTCACATTGCATAGGGATTTACTAAGTATCAGTGATTTATGGAAAATACCAATTCCAAGATAAGTGTACGATGACTGATATTCAGAATGACAGTGATGTTAAGCTCAAGTATCTATGAAGCTCAAGTACACCAAAACGGAAGTATGTCTTCAAAAGAAAATGTTATAAAATAATGAAATAAAATATTTTCAAACTCTAAAACCATTATGGAATTAATATCCAATATCTGCAAAGAATTTGCATAAATCAATTCAAGAAATCAAAATAACTAAATTGGAAAATGGAGAAAGGACTTAATATACTCTTTTTCCAAAGGAAAACAGAAAATGAGATAGTAGGATTAGAAACGTTGTCCAACATCAGCAATCACCAGGGAAATGAAAATAAAAAACACAGTGAGATGCATATTATGAAAATTTCCTGAAATAATGGTGTTGACATAAGCGTGGAAAAAGAGGAGACCTGTGCAATGCTGATGAGAACATTCGCTGGTACAGCTGTTAGGAGAGTCAGTATCAGGTTCTTCAAAAAATTAAAAGTAAAAGCAGTGGAGCACATTCTATTAAATACATGCATAATATAAATGGAATGAGTGCCTTGCAGCAACATCTGAATTCTCATGTTGATTGTAGCATTATTCACAGCAGCCAAATATGGAAACACTTCAAGTATTCATTGATGGCAAGATATGAAAAGAATTTTGTATGGTGATATACTACTTTGTTTTTCACACATAACACTAGATAACTGATTTAAATAGTTCCCAGAAAGACCTCAAGCTACAAATACATGTGAGATGAAGCAAAAGCTGATGCAAAAATGGGCTGTTTCTGAAAGAACGTAGTGGAAACACAATGAAATTTGGTTGGGGTAGTGCACCAATTTATTCCTCTGGCTGGACAGTGGCAGATCATGTTTGACTTGGAGATTCTGGCAAGAACTTCATGGTCATCTTCTTCTGCTCCAAGTGGGCTATTCAGTTCAGAGGTCATGTGTAAGAAAAAGGAAAACTATTTTGGCTTACTATATGCAAAATAAGGGCTTTTCCTGACACCTGGATAGGAACACAGATTTGCTAAGATTTTCAGCTTTTCACAAGCTGCCCAGTACCTTGTTTCTCTCCTTGTTTTTGGATGTCTAAACTCAATATTCCCCACCCACCTTATTTATTCATAAACAAGTAGTGATTTGCCTCATTTTTCCACAGAGAATAAAACTTCTCACATATTCTACATTTTTCAGTATCTTTCGGCTGCCAGATAATTACTGGTACCCACATGTCATTTTCTTAGTGTAAGAGTCAAAATGTAATAGTGTATTACATAAATATATATTGAAATGATAGTAAAATGGCATATGAAGAATAAAATGTCTCTAGTATGCATTACATGTTATAAAACACACAGACATATAATGTGTGATGTGTGTGTGTGAGAGAGAGAAAGAAGAAAGAAAGAAAGAAAGAAAGAAGGAAAGAAAGATATCATGACAAATCAAGAATAGATAAAATGGGGCTGTCCAAATAGCTCAGTGGATTAAAGTAGCTCCAAGCAGGCACAGGAGCCAGGGGTTTGATGCTGGGGCCTGCTATGCTGACCCTGCTCCTGGGGCACACTGAGACAGCAATTGAGACTAAATGTGGTGGTGTGCACTTGTAATCCCAAGTCAGCTGGAAACAGACATATCACTACAAGTCCATTCTACTACTGAAAGCATAACACCCCATACACCCTTCCCAAAAAAAAAAAAAAAAGAATAGTAAAGTGAAATAGAAATGAGATATATAATGTAACTTCTCGTTTGAAGGCTGGATTCGAAGAGGAGTTTTCTTGACCAGCTTGAGTTCTTTCCTTTCCTATGGAAAAAACAGCCTATGGAGTTGAGACATAAAAACAAGCAAAATGCTTTGCACATGTCCATAAATGCTAATATGTGCTCATTGATACAGGTAAAAACTGTAGAGCGATTACAACCCCATGCACACATGTTCATAAAAGTGGGAGTCAGGGCCTCAGCTGGTAGCTGTGTCCACAAGCCCAGGAAACTAAAGGACACCTCACCATGGACAGGACAGTGCCTATGCTCACAGTGGAAAAGCTTCTTGGGCAAAAGAAGAGTACTGCCACAGTTCAGAAATCCCAATGTATTTTTTTTCCTCAAAATTGTCCTCTTTAAGTTGATATTGTGTCTAAATGCATGTGCTACTGTTGGTAGGACTCAGAATAACTTCCTTTTGGTGAACTAAGAAGCAAACAAATATGCTGGTGAAAATTTTCAAAGGATATAAACAGACGTTTCATCAAAGACATTGATGTGGATAAGAAGTCTAAGAAAAAGAGCTTAGGAGCCAGCAAGATAGCTCGACAGTCAGAAACACCTGCTTGAGCAAGCTTAGGCAAGCAGAGGGACAACAGTTTGATCCTCAACACCACATGCTGCACTTGCTCCTCCCTGTGGGGGAGCAGAGCTGGCCACAGTCCAGGAGGAATGGGGTAGCCTGTAATCAAAGTGCTGGGAAGGCTTCACACAGAAAGATTGATAGGAGTCTGAGTTTCATGATAAGGTTCTGTAATAAGCAAATGCACTGAAGAAAGAAAATGGAAAATGTGCTTACCATTGCTGATAACAGAGAAAGAGAAAATAAACCCACAGCCATAATGACACAGCATATATTAGAAAGCCTATAATAATAATAATAATAAAGAAAACAAGAAAAACATTAGAGAAAAGGTGTTAACGGTGGAATTTGTCGTTGGTAATGTAGAATGATATAACAACCATGCAAAACATTATAGTTTCCTCAAAAACTAAAAGAGCAGTATTTGTTGATCCATCACCTCTTTTGTATGCATATGTTTACCAATTTCTCAGACAGAGCCTGTATTCCTACCATCATTCCAGCAATATATATATATATATATATATATATATATATATATATATCCTGATGATGAAAACAACCAATTGATTTCCGTAGTGATTGTTCTAGTTTACAATTGTACAAATAATATAGGCTTTATTTTTCACTGCAGCCAACATTCTTTATTTCTATGATTTTTTTTTATATAAGATGGAGAGAGAAATAAAAAGGAATAAGAACAGGTAAAGAAGAACTTAAATATTATTATTTGCAGGTGACATGATAGTCTACTTAGAAGACCCAAAAACCTCAACCAAGAAGCTACTAGACATAAAAGCCAAGTTGAGTAGCATAGCAGGATACAAAAAGTCAAAACCCAAAAGTCAATAACATTTCTCTACACAGATAACAAACACACTGGGAGAGAAATTAGAGAAACAATACTTTTCAAAATAGCACTGAAAAAAAATGAAATACTTAGGAATTTACCTAACTAAAGAAGGTTAAGATTTATTCAATTAAAACTACAATGCTCTGAAAAAGTGATCCTAGAGGATATCAGAAAATCGAAAGATATTCCCTGCTCCTGGATAGGAAGAAGCAAATTGTGAAGATGGCCTTACTCCCCAAATTGTTATACAGATTTAATACAATTGTTGTCAAAATAGCATCAACATAACTCACAGACCTGAACAAATCATTCCTAAAATTTATTTGGAACAGAAAAGACCTGGAATACCAAAGAGAATCCTGGATAACAACCATAAGTCAGGAAGCATTATAATTCCTGACCTAAAGTTATTACTACAAAACGACAGTGATAAAATCAGCATGGTATTGACAAAAAAAAAAAAATAGACCTGAGAATAAATGAAACATATGAGAAGATGCAGAAGCAAATACAGACACATTCACGACCTTATCTTTGACAAAGGTGTCAAACATGTTCACTGGAGGAAAGAGAGCCTCTTTAACAAATGGGTGCTGGAACAATTGGCTCTCTACATGCTGTAAACTAAAACTTGACCCAGATCTATCACTATGCAGTTAACTAAAGTCAAAATGGATTAAGATGGAATCTCTCTGTTGTTTTCATTTGCATTTCTCAAAGTCAGGGAAATAGAATATTTTTTAATATTTGCCAATTTGCATTTCCTCCTCTTAGAATTGTGTATATCCCAATTTTCTGCTTTTTATTATGCCTTTTTAGGTGAAATAATTTTTAAATTCTTAATATTTTTTACATATTAGTCCTCTCAGCAATACCCGGAAAATTTACTTCTTATTTGGTAGCTTGTCTCTCCCCTCGATTAATGAATTCCTTTGCTATGCTGAGGCATTTTAAATTTGATGCTAATCCCACTTGCTGATTCCTGTTATTTCTTGTGCAATGGTCCCTGTACTAGAAATCCCTTTCCTATACCTATTGTCAAATAAATCAGACAGAACAACTTAAACAATACATTAAATAAAGGAAATTAAAACATCATGATGAAAGATGGATAGAAAGAGAAAAGAAATGAGCCAGGGAGATAGCTTAATGGGCTAAAGTGCATTAGGCAAGTTTAGGCAAGCACAGGGTGCATGGTTCCATCATGGCATCACATGCCACAACACAAAGATGGACTAGATTTCAGGTCTGTTCTTCCAACTATGAAAGAAGACCAGAATTTCTGTAAGAAAATCAGAGATGCTTAAAGTTCAGATGACTTTGGCCAGAAATCAAAAATCGAGGAAATGCAGGAATGCTAGTGCTGTGGTACTTCAAGGCAAGAACAAAAGTCATGGACAAGAGCAGTGAGCCACAAGCCCAGAGTAAGAAAAACCAAGTCAGGCTGGGTGGGGAGGGCTTATCCAGAATGCCTGCTGGTGCGGGAAGCTTCCTCATGGCTGAGTGGTGACAGAGCCTGAAATGGGCACATTGACCCAGGATTTCCCAATGGTGTGAGCAGCCAAGTGTCACAGACCATTGCTCAGCTCAGAAAAAAAGTGCAGCTAATAATGTCCACCAGAGGTGGCAAGTATCAATGAGTCTACGATGTCAGAGGCTGGCTACCAAAGCAACTCTGTGATCATGCTAAGCCTTGTCTGGGGAAGACAGTGCTGAGGGGTGCTCTGGATGATAGCCTCTATGATTACCACCCAAAGCCTTTCTTCAGAATCTGTATATGCCTAACTGAGGAAACAGTAATCAAAACTATTAGTGAACATGTTGGATCAGAAATAAAACTAGGCTCTGCTAGAGTGTGACGCTAGAACACAGATACACCACAATCTGTTTTATAATAGGGTTACAGTGTAGTATTATTGCCATGATTGTGGTTTGGAGGCAATAATGAGATTTATTTTTGTGTGTGCATGTATTTAATTTTTTTAGAATAAACATAAAAACACAAGCAAGAACAAACAGAAGAAACAGAGCAACACACAATACATATGTTACAGATTTTCAAATCGAGAATAATCAGTTAACAAAGGTATTACGTATGCTTATCATCAAATCTGATGCTCCGACTCACAGATACAGGTATGCAAAATTGGAACAATAATCAAAGATTAATGCTTCCTTTGTAAACCTTAATTTTTTAAAAAAATTAAGAATCAGCTTTATCATACCCACAGAATTAACTAGAATTATTTCCAAAAAGTTCAGGGCCCATGGCTCTGGACATGAGGCTTTTTAGGGTGGCAGAATTGGAAGTATAGAAGCAGAATGACTTACCATTTGGGGCTTAAGTTTTACAGTATCTCGCCAGTTCAGCCTTATCTGAGAAACACAAACTTCACTAAGTAAACAGAAACTGAAAGAAACTGGTGGAAACAGACACCATCTTACTTCTCTGTGGATCCCACTTTCCGTTATGTCAGAACATTGTGCAAACTTAGTTCTAAGCTAAGAGGAGGTGGAGTGAGACAACTGACCAACAAACGAGACCAAGGTCAGGGCTCCTATAAATAAGTTATTACAATTAAAGGTTAGACCAGCCATCAGAATAGAATTAGAAAACTTTCCTTTGTGGGGAGAGTCAACAGTAGTTCAAGGCATCTGCCATGTTGATCCATACTTCAAGGAAAAATATATCATAGATAGCAATGGTCAATGACAAAACAGATCTGCTATCACAAATACAAGTAGGTTTTCTTGGAATCCTGCTTCAAAGAAAAAAGCTGTGGGAAAACATACCTTGCCTTGCCAAATGAGGATATTGGGCATTAAAGGGTCTGTAACATGTAAGATGTCACGAGCAGAATTAAAAGCTATAAGCAAGTCAGTCCCAGGAGTGGGGTCTGCCAATGAGAGCGATAGAGATATGGATTTTGGAGGACATAAAACTAGTCAAAAAAAAAATCTGAAAATAGTAGAAAATCACAAGAATCTAGAAATTCCAAAGGGGATAGCAGTGGCAGTCGATGGACAGGTGCAATACATGCAGAGAAAATTAAGAGACTGACTGGAGAGGGGTATTAGTACAGCAGTAAGAGTTCATGGATGCAAACTAGGTCAGTGAGCTAGACAAACCCCGGCGTGTAAGATAGAGAGATGAGCCTTGGACAGGCCAAGCTCAAACCTGCAAACAGAAGTCAAATTCACAAAAAACAAGTGAAGAACTCTCCGAACACTAAATCAGAATGCAGGTAAAAGGCACCTTCCCTGGGCAGCTCCCCTAACCACTACGCCCAGCAGTTTCCGACTCTGCTTCACTCTAGCCTGCCCTATACTACCAAGCAAGAATAAAAATGCTAGTATTTCACAATATCTGTGAAGTTGCTATTGAAATGAAAAGAAAAAAACAGTGGATACAGTAGGGTAGGGCCCTAGTTCTCAAGATAGGTGGACATGAATTATTTTCGTAACCATAGGCTCTAGACCTAGAGACATTTAGAAACCATAGGTGCTGGTAATGCTGCTTATTTCACAGTGCGACAGGAAAGATACAGATGTGACCATGGGCAGATAGTGTTTATGAACTCTAAAGAGACAGCTAAGCAGAGTACAACTGTTAAACACATATGGCAGTGACAGCCGTCCAGTGGGTAGTTGGGGTAAGAGTGTGTCAACAAAGAAGAAAATTGTTCCTTTCTTCAAGGGAATTCTTAGGAAATAGGGACTGGGTGGCTCCAGTTAAGGGCCAGGCATAAATATCAAGCACATGCTGAGCTGAGATTCATTCTCCAGCAGCTCCTGGGAACCTAGCGGAAGTGGCCTGTGAGTGTTTCTGTCCATGCTTTATTCTATCTCCTCTCTGTTCTATGGATGTCCCTCTCTGCTATTTATGCTACTCATGTTGAGAGAGCTCAGGTTCTGGATTCAGACTGTGCCTCAGGAGTAGTAGGCTTAGAGATGGGACTCACAGTGGGGTGAGAAGACTCTCTTCTGCCCTAAATTCAGCTTTTCTGGCTCAGAATTACTTCCTGAGGTAGAATAGAATGGATGAGTGTTCTATATGTCCAGATGGCATTTGTGGAAGTACCAGGTAGAAACACACTTTGAACTTTTGTCTTCTTTTCTGTTCTGTACATAATTTCTTCCAAAAGAATAACAGAGGAGGATACACAGTCACTGTCAGATCTGGGCACATCCTGGCTCCACCTGCGAAGCTGTGATAAGCTTATTTCTCTCGTTGCCACACATCTTTACATCTACACTATGCTCACTGCACTAGGTCTCTGAATTTCCCATCTGCATTCAGAAGAGTTGCTGTTTTAAGTAAGCCCTTTCTCTGAACACTAAGATATCAATGGTGATGCCCTCTGCACCAGCTTGAGATGGTGGACAGAAATGTGCATGGTTTTTGTTAATTTCTAGAATCAATGAGATCCAGAGTTGAACTAGCTGCAGGCTGGTGGTCAGCGGCCTTACTCTTCATGGACCTGGCTTTCACTGCTCAGAACTAAGCTTCTGCCAGAGTGAGAGCAAGGTAAGAGCTACCACCTGCTTCTGAGCTCACCTGGTCTCAAGACCCTTGGGACGCTCAAGGAGGTTGTGAATTCTCATTCAAACAAGGTTAGTGAAACATTAGAGATTCCTATCACTCAGAGTTTCCGGTACCTGGAGAAAGGCGCAATTCTCTGGCCACTAACCCCAGCCCTCTACCCAGTGGAACCACTGAACTGCTGCATCTTTCCACAGGACCCGCTGGCTTCAGTGCCTCAGTGGCTCCCATGGGCTCTTCCTAGTCTCATAATTTCAGTTTCTTTCTTTGAAAGAGATTTCTGTGGTACAGATCTTAAATGTTCCCAGGGTCCCCATGTCAAAGGCTTAGGCCCGAACCTAAGGAGCTGTTGGCAAGAGGAGGAACTTCCAACAGAGGTAGTGTAGTGGAAGGAAAGTGCTTCTTTGTAGTCATCCACCTTAAGGGAAAGCTGTGAACCCCAGCCCCTCTGCTCTCTCTTTGTTTCTGTATGGTATGGTGTAAGGTGAGCCCGCCTCCTCTGCCATGTGCTTTTGCTAGGATGTACTGTGTTGCCACTGACCCAGGTCACCAAAGACAGAAACCTCTGAAACCTTGAAACAAAATAATATTTTCCTTTAAGTTAGCTTATCTCACATACTTATCACAGTGATAAAAATCTAACAACATATTCAGGATAGACTTCACACAGCTCCACAACACCCTGCTGAGGGCCCTACTGACATTTTCTCTTTTTTACCCTCAAAACAGCCTTCCATGTGACCCCACCTACTTACCATGTCCTCTTCCCCCATGAAGCCCTCCTCTATTTCCACTCATATGGTCTTGGCAGACCTCTAGCTGTCTCTGTTCTCTCCAGGTACTCATTTCGTATTTCAAAACTTCTCACCTGAGCTCCCTCTGGCAGTTTCTCTATGGAGTCATGGCTTGGTCCAGAAAAGATAAATTTATTGGCATACAAGCAGCCATAGCCCTTACTTCTACTTAAGTTGAACATTATGAAACAGGTAGGACTCGGGTTCATTTTCATACCATTATGCAGACTCCAGTGATAACCCCTCGTGGCAGTCAGGAGGAGGAAACAGATTTGCTGGATCTTAGTCAAGCCAACTGTCTCAAGGACACAGGCAGGGATAGTGAGTCGGAGAAAGGGAAAGGGCCCTGCCCCGAAGTGCTCAGTGAATTCCTCCTTATGTGACAGGTGGCCTTAGTGAGAACTCTACATCACATAAACAGCTGTCATGGGGCTGTGAGGACTGAAGGGCACTGCTATGCCCAGGTACTCATGTCACAGTCAACTAAGAGAACTCATGTTTCTCCAAGACCAGGCCATGTGTCCACCTAACTAAATTGCCTTTGAACTCTTGTTCCTCTGAGACACAGCAGGAAGAAGGAGACAAAGAGGGAAGTTTCTGATCAAAACAAGATAGGTCGAATCCTACAGCATGACCTTTCTCTTTCTGCCATCCCCCCAGGCCATGCTGTTGCCCCTTCTTTCCGTGGTGTTTCTGCTCACACAGACCCAGGGGAACCTGGGAACTGCAGTGAAAAGCTACCAGTCTAAAATCCTGGCCAATGCCTGCACATTGGTAGTATGCCACCCCACAGGAAATGGCTTGCCTGGCCAGGATGGCCAGGACGGGAAAGAAGGCCCCCGTGGTGAGAAAGGAGATCCAGGTAAAGTGGCGATCAGGCACTTATCAGGTGGGGAGGGGATCGCGGATGATAAGCCACCCATATTTGGGTACTCAGTAATGGAAGTCTTGGTAACAGGCTTCTTTTACATCAAGGGCATGGTTTTCTCCTCACTGTTGAGTCCACCAGAAACACTCTGCCATTGGCTCGCAAATGCATGAGGTATGATAGAAGCACAAGCTGAATGTCTAAAAGAATTGAACTTATCACAGAGACACGCTGCAAGTAATCAACCATAAAATGCTTTTCCATACTTCAAGGACACTTACCCACTTCTGAAGCACTTTTGGAAGTCCTCTTTTGTCTATGCGTTTAGTGTGTCTATCATGGTTGCCCTGATGTCCTGAATCTGCACAAAATACTTCCCTCATGGTCATTTTAACGGTGGGAAAGAATCTAGAAGTTGCATGGTGCGAGGTCTGGTAACTATGGCAGAAGACTGCCTCTCTGTTGGATGACACCCAGCCATAGTGGTCACTATTTTTTGTATCACTCTTGGTAAGGACACTCACAAAAGAGGACTTTGGAGCAAGAACAATGGATTCAGTGTGTTTGCAGTGAGGATACATTTTGAGGATGCTTGATGCCATGTGTCACCTCTTGTGTCAATCCTGAACTCCCACTCTGCTTTTCCCCAATCACCCAACCTACCTGACTCCTCTGCTGGTGGCTCTAAGGACACCAAACTCTAAGAAAAAAATAAGTAATGAGTAAATCACTATGCTAGGTTGCCCTTTGGAACCTTGACTGACAGGTAGAGTGTTCATTTTGATTAAATGGTGCTTGCACTCCATGTTAAATATTTTTCATAATGAAACTCCACCCAAGGAAGAAAGGAAAAAATGAGGATCCCTGGGCTCCTACTCAGGCTTAGCTAAACTTCACCTTAAGCTTCACAAGTTTAGTGGGACCTGGATTTCTTTGTACAACGCTTGGGGTGGGTATTTACCTGAGTGGTCATGAACTCCTCAGAAAAGCCTAACAGGAATTCACTGATCTCCTCCGCCAAATAAGAAAACTATGATTATCTTAGTTACCTTTCTCTTGGTGCCAAGACAAATTACCTGACACCTAAAGTTAAAGAGAAAAGGTTTGTTTGTGTTGTGGTTGGTGCAGGTTTCAATTCTTAATTTGCCAGCTCCAAGGCAGGGTGGGATGGCAGAGGGCAGCAGCTCACAGGACCAGAAGATAACAAAAGCTGTAAGAGCAGAAAGGACGAGAACAAACCTCCTTTATTTTGTTAGATTGAGACCAGACTCCCCACCCTAGGGCATAAGTAGCACTCACACCAACCTCCTGTCCTGTTGCATAGGCTCAGGATACTTCTGCAGTGAGGACCTTGGCCCCCTGGTAACTTACTTAAACTTCTTCACCTCTTACATTGACTCAATAAACAACATCCTAGAGCGAGAAAGTCACGGCCTCTGCACCCCAGGATGTAGAATTGCTGAACTAGTTAGTGAAGCTTCTAGAATTCTGAGGTTGACGAACTGTAGCAACCACTCTGGAAAGTTAAAAGAGCATGAGCTTCTGCATTGCACAGATGTGGCCTTGCCTCCTAGCTCAGTCTCTACAGCTGTGATCTGGTAGGAAAAGCCCCACAGTGCCTAGGAAACAGAAATAATATTCACCACTCAAGGACGAGTAATTCAGCCTAATTTTTACAAACCTGAATTTTGAGTCCAGTTGCACCTACCTGCTGAACCAATGACATGAGTTCTGCAGTTCCTAGGTGTACTAGTAGATCAGGAAATCATAAGCTACAAGTGGTGACTCTTATATGCCCAGCTACTTTGGAGACTGAGGGGGCAGAATTGCAAGTTTGAGGCCAGCCTGAGCAATGGAGCCTGAAATTGTCTCAAAAAGGGGGGCTTGAGGGTGAAAAGATAGCTCAGTGATAGAACACCCGCCTGTAATATGCAAGACAACGGGTTTAGTCCCTAGTATTATTGAAGGAAAAAGCTTCCTCTAACTACAGCCATTTCGGTAAATAAAGCTATAGTCACTGTATTATCTCCGACTGAACTCAGGTAAACCATACAGTTCTTCATCATGGGGGAACTTCTGTAAATGTGCTAAAAGCAACTTCACTACATATAAGGAGGCTCACTGTCCATGATGCACAATCTATCATACCTTTCGTGAAAGTTTATCTTCTTTCTTATAACTCCTGTTTACCACTCTGTACATAACAGGATATCTCCATAATCAACACCTCAGAGTTTAAAGATTAGTCCTCTGGAGTCTGCTAGCATCAGTAAAATTTCCCTTCTTCTCCTATTTATTCAATTTTTCTTGCAGCTCTGCAAAAAAGAAACAGAAAACAGTAAGTGAATTGTCCCTGGAAATACTATGCTCACCTTGGGAGAGGACCCAAGTCTTACTGGCTTTATGGGCAAATTTAATGTACCAAAGGACTGTGTAGCTCTGGCTTGAAGAAATCAAATAGTTTATCTTTTTTGGAGTTTTCATTTGGAGTGGGAAGAAAGGAAACTATTGATTCTTAAGAAAGAGAGAATAAGTCTTTGTGGGGCAAGGGAAAGGTGTTTGTTTTTCCTATATGGATCAAAAATGCTCCCATTTGAGTAAACTCAGGCCCAGTCACCCACATCCCAGCCAGATGCCTGCCCCTAGAGGCCCAGTGCCCTCCTGTGAAGAGATGTGGTTTTCAAGTCTGGAAGACTCCTGTTTTCTCTCCAGAGTGACATAGACATGCCACTCCTAAGCTGCACATGTTTGTCGGACCAGGGATGCCGTGGTGGGATGGAAGGCTTCTCCGGCAGTGCCTGACTCACCTTTGCCCTCTTTCACGGCATATTATAAATGTCTTATGAGGGCCGACCAGATTGCTCAGTGGTGTAAAGTGCTTGTTTAGGCAAGCTTAGGCAAATGGAGAGAGACTGCAGTTGAATCTTCAAACTCACATGCAGTGCTGGCCCTGTGCCCAGGGTGAGACATACACACACACACACACACACACACACACACACACACACACATCTCTCATGGACCAAAGCCAGAGCCTAATAGTCAAATCCAGTGCAGTGTTAAACATAAAGTCAATACAAATAGATGGATTTTTATTTTTTAGTGTTGATCAGCACTTATTAGGTGACTGTCTTAAAGGGATTCAGTATATTTCCAGACATGTACATAGTGCACTCTACATAGATGATCAAACCCAACTTCTCCTCACCCCATACACATCCTCCCTAATTTTTATCGTCCCTACATTTAGGTCAACATTTATTAGCTCCTACATTAGATAGAATATGGTATTTATCTAACATATTTGTCTTATTTTGCCTAATATATTATGCCCCAATTCCATCTGTTTAGCTGAATAATACAGGCTGAATAGTACTCATCAGGTATATACACCACGTTGTCTCTATCCCTTTATCTGTTGATAGGCACTAGGCTGATTTTACAATGAGTAGTACTGCACCACCTATGGAGGTGTAAGTGTGTCTTTGGCATGCTAGTTTCATTTCTTTGGATAAACACCCAGAAACAAGATAGCTGCACTATGCAGAAAATCTATTATGAGGTATTTTAAAGACTGTTCATACTGTTCTTCATATTAGCTGTTCTAACTTACATTCCTGAAAATAAGTTCTTTTTACCTCCACATCCTAAATAATATTTGTAATTTTTATTTTGTTATTATTTTGTTCTGATAAAATTGGAAGAGATGTAGTCTAATTCAATTTTAATTGCTTTGATCCAGATGGTTAATGATATGGAGTATATTTTTGTCATATTTAGCTATTTGTATATTTTTACCTATATGTTTATTCACACCATTTGCCTAGATTTATTACAATTTTATTCATTTTAATGAGAAAAGAAGACAAAATACCAATAAAACTGTCTTTTTTTTTAATCTTTTGGAGACAGGGTCTCGCTATGCAGATCATGCTGGCCTTGAGCTCACTTTTGTAGCCCAGGCTGGTCTCGAACTTGCACTAATCCTCCTGCCTCAGCCTCCCGAGTGCTGGGATTATAGGCTTGAGCCACCACGCCCGGAAAAACTGTTTTATTTATCTATTTTTGTTACTTTTAATAAGAACTAACAATGAGACAGTTTCAAAACACGTCAGTAATCTAGCCACAATAATGAATACAATGCACACTTTTGTCTCTGTAATAGTTATTCAGAATACAAGATGTAGACATGCTAATTTTTCTAATAAGTATTGATACAAAAATTTCTATTCATTGAACAAAGAGAAAGTAGTTGTATATACAGTCCAATATTCCATAACAATAGTGGATTATTGGCAAAACTGCCAATGCTGGAAGCTGTTGATTGAACCCTTTTACAGCTCAGCATACTAATCTGGCATTACCTTTCATATCTTGTGGTTAACCATTTCTGTTGGGTTGTTAATGGCAAGTAAAAGCAAGGCTTGTATAATCAAACATACAACTTTTGTATTACACAAGGTCAGCCAAATCACCTCAGGATTTACCTTCAAACCAGGTACAGTGCTTTATAGAACTGTTGTCATTGTCAGCCATCTGGATGAGTCATGGCCATTTCTTGACCAGTTTACTCTCTATGAAAGCCTGAGAGAATGTTTTCCCTCTAGGTAACTCTCCTTAGGCACACTAAACATCGCCAAACCCTTTCCTCTGTAGCGCCATATTCTCCTTGATCAGAAAATTTGTGCCGGGCGTGGTGGCTCACGCTTGTAATCCCAACACTCGGGAGGCTGAGGCAGGAGGATTGGTGCGAGTTCGAGACCAGCCTGGGCTACAAAGTAAGCTCAAGGCCAGCCTCAACTGCATAGCGAGACCCTGTCTCAAAAAGACAAAAAAAAAAAAAAGAAAGAAAGAAAAAAGAAAATTTGGGAAACCACTGAGGTATAGTATGTTACAGCAGATTCCCTTATGTCCTGAGTCTCATTGATGTTGAAGGGCTAGGACCAAAGTATTGGCGATCCTTGTAGTCTGCAACTTTACATTCTTAACCCATCTAGAGGAGAAGCTTCATGATACTATTACTCTGTAACGTAGGTACTTGAGCTTAACATCACTGTCTTTGTGAATATCAAACCTCTTAGAATTAATATGGAATTGGCATTTTCCCTCCATCGGTGATATTCCAATAAATTTCTATAGAATATGATAAAAACTGTTACACATTTATACACAGAAATTTAGAAATCTAAGCATATAAAAATTGTGTAAGGTCAATCTTATGGCATTTTTCCTTGTGTCTTATTATCTTTAATTACCCCTTTTTGTTTTCTTTTAAACAACTATTCAGTTGAGAGAGACTACAGCAATAATGGAAAATATGTTAGAAGCAACACACATCTACAAGATAAGAATGCCAGGCATTCTAATCATAGATTTAGTATTACATATTGCTGTCCTGAGTGTCAGAAACGTGTTAGAGAGCCTTAGGACCGTTGTCTAATTCATGCTATGTATATAAGAGCAAGATTTTTCACCTTCCATGTTTCCTAACTTTTCTACTTGTGGTCTAAAACAATTTTAAAACTGGTTTGTAGATTGTTACAATAATTAATACATTGTATATTGTTTTCTTCATAGTAGTAATTCAGAGGACAAGATGCAGACATGATAACCTTTCTAAGCAAAATTAGTACAACCTTTTATTCTCAGTGAACGAAGGGAAAGTACCTGTGTATCTCTCGTTGGTGTGTATGTATACACACACACATACACAATATATATATTTTGAAGTTAGTAACACAGGACACTAGGTTGCCCAGGAACTGATAGTTAATCTCAGGAGTGAGGGAGGCTGTTTGTTTCAGGCTCTAGGCAAAGGCAGAGTCATTACAATTGCTGACTTGAAATTATACTACAAAGCTACCATGATAAAATCATCATGGTATTGGCAAAAAATTAGACCTGAGGATCAATGGACTAGATTCGAAGATGCAGATGCAACTACAAATACATTTGCCTCCTTATAAATTGGACTCTTTGTTCTCTTGTCTTAAGAGTTTTGCATTCCCTGTGCATCCCAGATACAGAGCTAGGAAACTCACTGTCATGCAATAGTTTGTCTCTTCACCCTGCTAACAGTTCCTCTTCTGCATAGCTTTTGAATTTCATGTTACCCCGTTGATCAATTTTTACACTTACTTTCTGTGCTTCCAGGATTCTACATGAACAAATAAATATTCAAGCAGGCAACACTTCAATGAACACTTCTATTTCATTCAGTTTCTGGTATAACTATCAATTCTCCACATGTGTGTGCACCTATGTATGTATTCATATATGTGTATATGTATGTATAAATAAATATATAAAGCAAGATCCCCATGGACACAGGTACATGTTGATGATTTGCTTTCTTGTCAGGGGAAGCAGCACATCTGCAGGAAGGCTCTTTTCTCAAAATAAGGATGCAGACAGCCGCTTCCTATCTATCTGCACACGTGACCAGGACATGTGACCATGGAACTCTATGTCTGTTGAATGCTGATGGAATGCCAGGGCTTGAACCTGAGGGCTTCTAGCTCCATTTTGGGCCTCAGGCCAGCTTTATGTCCAATTCTTTTTCTGATACAGGCCTTCCAGGAGCTGTAGGGCCTGCAGGGATGCCCGGACCAATTGGCCCAGTTGGGCCGAAAGGGGACAATGGCTCTGATGGAGAACCTGGACCAAAGGGTGACACTGGACCAAGTGGTGAGCAACTAGACGTGGAGATCAGAAGTTTTCTAGTGCTGCCTATGTCGGTAGGGTATGCTGGTAATCATGCTCTGGGCCCACCCCAGAAGAAGGAGGACAGATGTTCTCAAGGCAGCACTGGATTATTTCATGACCCATCAGGCCTGCCATGGATGCCTCTTTGACTTCCACCATTATTCTTACTTGAGATATCCTCTCTGTCAAGAAGGCTCACTGTGCTGACTAATCTGGTCTTTTCCCCCAGGACCTCCAGGACTCCCAGGTATGCCTGGTCCTGCAGGGAAAGATGGCCAACCTGGAAATCAGGGGGACCCAGGTCCTGCAGGCAATCCAGGTCCCAAAGGAGAGACTGGGCCCAAAGGTAGGTGGATGGGTTGTGGCTGATCTTAGAAAAAAAAAAAAAAAAAAACAGGAAGGAATGAGAATGTGATCTATGGTGTATGAGGGGTGCTCTGAATGCCAAGAGGATCCAAGGCCACCAGTATCCGGAAGACTTTCCCATGAACTCCTTCCCTTAACCCTGATGTTACCACTGTCTTACTCTTAGTGGCCTCAGAGGAACCGCTCTGTGGTAATGAGCACTCACCATGTTTTGTCTCTGTCTGTATACTGTCGGTTAAAAGCAACACTACATGGGAGATGACACTTGCTGAGAACACTCATGGTAACATTTGTCCCTATTTGTTTCTTCCTCAGGAGAAGCAGGTGCCCCAGGCATACAGGGTTCCACAGGAGAAAGAGGTCTCAGGGGTCCTAAAGGGGAGAAAGGTGCCCCTGGTGATCTTGGAGTCCCCGGAAGTGCAGGGGAGCCAGGTGAGTGATGGGAGACCTGTGGCTGGGTCCAGTTTGTTGAGCCCACTTGGATCCCTCCTCCTAGCCACATGAAGCCAGAACTGGCAACGCCAGCTCATTCAGCCTCAGTCACTTTCATTGTCTCTGATACATAATACCAATACTCAAAACTATTTTTTTAACCGACATCTCTAATGAGGAAAGGTTTATTTGAGTTTACAGTTTGTACAGGTATCAGTGCATGGTTGGCAGGGTGGTGCAGCAGAAGGGCATAGCAGGCGAAAGATGCTAATGGTACCACAGCCAGAAGACAAGAAGTGAAGGGAGGAGCCAGCAAAGGAGATGAGCCCTTCCGCGCCACGCCCTCCATGACCCTCCTCTTCTAACCAGACCCCACCTCCCAACATCCTGACAGCTTGGAGCCCCACAGTCCAGTAACTTCCCAGTACCACCCCATTGAGCCCCTGATCCTCTCTGCGGGCAATGAGATATAAATCCTGGGTCTGCATCCAAGGCAGATGCATCTCCGACCTCTGGAAATCACCCTATCCCGAGAATGGAGTGCTAGTTTGTGTCCCAGGAAGTCATTGGCCAGTAACAAGGACAGCTGTGCACAGAGGAAATGGGCTGCCATGTTCTGGGCTGTGTGTGGCAGGGAGGATGGACGGCTGAGTACTGAGGAGGAGGAAAAGGAGAAGGAGGAGGAAGAGGAAGAGGGGGAGGAGGAAGAGGAGGAATGCACAGAGGAGGACCAATCACTGCCACAGGCTGCCCCACTCACCTTGCTCTTCTTGGGTCCCAGGTCCTGCTGGAGCTGTGGGTCCACCAGGACCTGTTGGGGCCAGAGGACTCCCAGGACTGAAGGGTGACAGAGGTGCTCCGGGAGACAAAGGAGCCAAGGGCGAAAGTGGGCTTCCAGGTGAGGTGGTCGCTCCTGACTCTGGGAACTGCACCTGGGATAGGTGTGGAGAGAGGGACTCTCTTCAGCTCAGGACTTCCCTCCTGCGGGGCGGGGGCTGTGGAAAGGCTGGGGAGCTGCAGAGCAGAGTCAGGCTTTGGCCTCAGCTGTCACTGCAGGTGAGAAGGCAATTCCAGGCAGTTCCTTCAACGGACCTGAAAACGCAGCAGCCACCTTCCCACCTCTTGGGACAGCATTGAGCACCCAGGAAGCCAAAGGATAGAAAGTACACGAGGAATGTATATACCCACGCACACAGGGAAGCGGCAAAATGCCACTCTTTTATTCCCAGAATTCACAGTAACAGTGACATGTGTGTTGTCAGAGGGGCTTAGGGCCCATAGAGCCCTAGCAAATCCCTGCATACAGAGGTCCCTGGGTTAGCACATGTGATCTGGCTGGGGGTCAGCCCAGCTCCCCTCTCCACACCAACTATCCATCTGCAACCATTGTGCTACACAACCCTTCACCTGGCATTTCCCTCCCCTGTAGACATCACTGCTCTGAAGCGACAAGTGGCGGCCTTCCAGAGCCAGTTAAATTACCTCGAGGCTGCCCTGTCTCGGTACAAGAAAGGTGAGTTCCTGGACCCAAAGCTTGGCTGGGCACCAGGATGGGACCACTAATTGGTCCAGGCCTTGGGTCGGGATGAGTTGGGGTGAGAGCTTTGGCGGAGCCTGAGGGGAGCTTTGCTAGGGTTTCAGGGGGAAGCGAACGGGATATGCCTGGAGCTGGACTTCAGACTGGAGCTAGGGGTAGGGATGAAGCGGAGACGGCTGTTCCTAGAAGTTGAGCTGGCATTAGTAAGTGGAGGTGGCCATCTCAGCAGCTCACCAGGCTGGCAGAAATCCTGTCAAAGCTGTCACATTCCTGAGCACTCTCCAGCCTAGCACCACTTATTCCCTGAGGCAGTCCACAGACCTTCCCTCCTGCCTGCTCTGTGCTGGTCCCGTGCTGGACAAGAGAATGGCTATGTATTGCAAGTCTGGGTGCCATGTGTTGGGGAGTCAGAGATGTCACTGCAGCCCAAGGATGCACCAAAGTCACGTGCTTCATTAGGGGACAAGGCAAGTGGCCTTGGCCTTGCTGTGTGGCCAGTGGGCATCTCCCTTTCAGTTGCTCCTGAGCCAAGGAGGCCCGTGCTGCCTCTGGGCTCCAGCTGGGCTGGCCCTGCTGCAGCTGTGAGGCACATGGAGCAGTAATTTGCCCTCACAGTGCAATCCTGGGTGTCCCAGGCATCCAGAGCCACAGTCCTTGGTTCTCTGTGACTTTTAGAATCCAACTCAGCTGCCAGCTGCTCCTCCTTTTCTTCTGCCCTTCTTCTTTTTTTTTTCTTTGTCTTTTTGAGAGAGAGTCTCACTATGCAGTTCAGACTGACCTTGCGCTCACTTTTGTAGCCCAGGCTGCTCTCGAACTCACACCGATCCTCCTGCCTCAGCATCACAAGTGCTGGGATTACAGGCATACGCCACCACCCCCGGCTCAGAATTTCTTCGGCCCTTCTTAACATAAGTTTTGACTCCATGTTTTACTGAATCATAAAAATAAGTTTTCTTCCTAAGTGGAGCATAAACAGGCTCATTGGAGCAGGACATAGGATTGACTTTTAGGTATCAAAGCTCAGGTTAGTTTCTTTGACATTTCTCCCTCCACAAACATATGCACAGACACATTTATTTGTAGAGGTACAGTAATAGAAACACATGAACGTGCATGTGTGCACCTGCTCCACATGTGTATGATAAAATATGATCATTCACCCCACATGCATCTACATGCAGGGGTTCCAGAGAGTCATCAACTTCTTTGTGCTAAGTGTACCCTCACTATAATGCTAAGCATGGGAATAATTTATATCCTACTGCTCAAGATCATTGGTAAGGGTAGATTTTTCAAATTCAAAAAAGTGCAGACTGCACCAGAAGGACTCCCACGAGCCTTTGGATGACTCCGTGGGCACATGTGTTAGCCTGTGCATAACTGCCTGAAACAGGGAGCATAAATCCAGTGAGGATGCACAAATCTTACACTAACCTGGCAGGGCTCTGTGGTTTTGTTCTGAGCCCACAGAGAATCTTCTCCCAATTCTTTGTGATAGTCTATATGAAAGATGCTCAGAAACACACAGTGAATTAGCACATAGCCTGGACCCTGCCAGCCCAAGTCAAGGAGCACAGCCCTCTCTGAAGCCTTGATAGCTGGGTGTCCTATGTGGACTTCCATGCATAGACCCAGAACCACAGGGAAGGGGACAGATTGGCATCAAGAGCTGCTTTAGCAGCCGGGCGTGGTGGCTCACGCCTGTAATCCCAGCACTCGGAAGGCTGAGGCAGGAGGATTGGTGTGAGTTCGAGGCCAGCCTGGGCTACAAAAGTGAGCTCACGGCCAGCCTCAACTGCATAGCGAGACCATGTCTCAAAAAGACAAAAAAAAAAAAAAGAGTTGCTTGGCACGGTATGCATATGATGCTGTGTTGGGGCAATCCCTTGCTTTAGAGGGATGAAGGAGTGGAAACCCTAGAAGGAAAGGAACTTTGCAGTGTCCACCCAGACAGTCATAACCAGGGTGGGTCTTAAAGCTTTGTCTTCAATTTTATTTAGGGCTCTCCAATATGCTTAATACACAGATGTGACTCTCAGACATTCTCATTCTGACCCCAGCACATCCAGGGCAGATGGAATGGCAAGAGCACAGACCAGAAACACACACACACACACATACACACCAAGAAGCCAACCTGGACTAGACATGAGCAGAAGCCTATGTCTGTCCTGTCCTCTCCCCATCACAGTCAAACAGGAGTAAAAAAGGGGCCCCTATACTATGGTATTTGGTACTCTCATAAAGAGGTGTAGACCAGTAATCACTTCCCCGGGAAAAGCTGTCCAATTCTATGTAATAATTGAAAAACATCAATTCCAACAAAGAATATGGGCTGACCGGAAGACAGCAACTCTGAGCTTTGGGGTCAGACTACCTTCCTTAATGGTGCATTGGAGAGCTGCATGGCTTTGGGCCTCTTACTTGACTTCTAGACCCTCAGTGTCTCTTTCACGCTCAGGGGCCATGACACCCACTCCCAGGGCTGTTCTGGATCCTATCTTGTTCACATCTAGTCTGGTGTCCTGACATCCTGGCATGGAAAGCTAGGGTCACATAGAGAACCAAGGCCCCCTCAGTTCTGACCAGCCTTCACCTGATTCTCCTTCTTCCAGCTGAGCTCTTCCCCAATGGCCGAAGTGTTGGAAACAAGATCTTCAAGACAGCGGGCTCTCAGAGTACTTTTGAAGGGGCACAGAATATGTGCCTTCTGGCTGGTGGACAGTTGGCCTCCCCACGCTCTGCAGCAGAGAACGCTGCTGTGCTGGAACTGGTCGTAGCTCACAATAAGAATGCTTACCTGAGCATGACAGACATCAGGAAGGAGGGCACATTTGTCTACCCATCAGGAGAGGCCTTGGTCTACTCCAACTGGGCTCCTGGGGAGCCCAACAATGGTGGCAGAAAAGAGCACTGTGTGGAGATGTACACCAGTGGCAAGTGGAATGACAAGAGCTGTGGAGAGAATCGCCTCGTCATCTGCGAGTTCTGAGCCCTCCCCAGGAGGGGTGCACACATCCCAATTAAAGGGAAATCTGTGCCAGCCCAAAAAGAATACTGCAGATGCTTCTCTGACCAATATGCAAGGCACCTTCCCAGAAGGCAGCCCAGTAGAGCAGAGCTCACCTGTTCTCCCAGTTAAAGAAATAAAAGTCAATTTCCTCTACCAGACCACAAAATCCAGGGACTCCTTTCCAGCCTTCTTTCTTCCTCAACTCTCAGCATCATCGGACACAGCTGGCCTCTCCCTCCCCTTTCAAACCCTCCCTCTCTGGGCTTTCTGGGACACCACTCCTGCCTACCTTGACTGTCATCCCCTGGCTGCTCCATATTGTCCTCTGCTCATTCTCACTGTGCTTCTTCACTGTGGCATAGGGGAGCACCCAGGCTTAGCTCGGGCTTTCTTCTACCCTCAGTGCTCACTCCAGGGTGAACACAATTGGTCTCTGTCCCACGGTCACATTCTACCTACAGGCTGACCACTCCACCACACAGGTCCACATACAGGACCCTCTCTACATCCCAAACATCTTTCCTTGCAGTTGGGAGCCCCAAAGATAGAGGCATCTACGTTACTTCTTCCTAATCCTGGGGCTCCTCCTCACTCTTCTGCCCAGCATCTCCACAGCCCTGTTAGTGGGACAGGCATGTCAGTGCACAGTGCTAATGCCACCTCAGGGAACTTAGAAGCAGAGGGCATCTGGCGAGGCTCCAGTCATGGGAACCCCCTTTTTTTTTTGCCTGGCAGTTCCAGAAATCTTCTCTCCCACACTGCCGCACACATAATCTGACTAAATCATCTTCCTCATTTTGCAAATATTCAAGCCAAGGAAGAGAGAGAGGGAGGGTCTTTTCCACGAACACAGTGCATGGCAGAGTTAGAACTGGGTCACAAACAGGCCTTTCAGATCTCCAAGCTTGTGCTTGACGCCTATAGATATGTTATCCAAAGGCTCCTGAATATTTGTGTCATTTTGTTGATACAGCATTGCACAAAATTATTTAAGTCATCTGCATTCAAGAAATTGTAATGGCATATGATAAGCTACAGGCCTTTATCATGGACTCAATTAAGTCCTCCAAGACAGGAAACCACTCTCTATGTTGCTCAGAGAGACCGGAGGCATTGCTCTTTACAGAGTAGGTCTCCACATCCCATGACTCTTCCCAGCAGTCCTTAAGCACGAAACAAAACCATGCATTCAGGCCACATGCAGCATAGCACCTCTGTTAAAATCTTTCTCCTTTTCCTGAAAGCTCCCCACTTCCTCGCACTTTCTGCTATACACATCAGTTGTGCAATGAACAAGCACACAATTCCTAAGTGTAGAGGCCACAGCTGGGGACACTCAGGAAGCCTCTTTTCGATGCAAATAAGAGGAAAAAACAGGATATATTTTAAACCAAGCATAAAGCATTTTTCTATACACAGATTGTTCTGAATGAGGTCAAAAAATGAATGAACTCAGAAAGCAATGAGGAAGCATAGGCCGAGTCCTGCCATCTTCCCCACTTCTAGGTCCCTCAGCACTTCTTTTCCTCGTGTCCGCAATGGCCTTCTCTGCTTCCTGTGTACTCATTGCCATGGAAGGTGGGGCAGCAACAGCTATTACACACTCGTGAGGAATTCTCGCTTGCTGTCAATCTGAAACGACTAGGCTTTGAATCATGGTACCCCATAGCATAGAATAGCCCCTCAGGCCCATTGGAAGTCATGCTGGTCTTGGTGGAACCTCTGAAAGACCATTGCCCTCCTACCCCAATGCTTATGCCAAGTCTGTACCTTTGAAGGGGAAGGAAAGAGCAGCCAAACAACATGAAGAAGAAAATAGTCTCCCACAGTGTTGTAGACTTGGGCACTGAGACTCCAACAGTCTAAGAACCTCTGAGCCCACATGCATCCTGTCCCATAACCACAAGAAGGGCCATTTGGGCTCTGAAGATACAGTTAGGGTAAAAAAGACTGAAGCAAATATTGCAGAAGTTGAAGACCTAGCTTGAGCCCTTCAGCACAGAGGCTGTCCTGTCCTAACGTTCATAGGTGAAGTTCAGTCAGGACCTGAAGCTGTGTCCACCTCCCTCCATCATATAAGGCTCTAGTCTGATTCTCATGCTGTCTAGATGGTGGGATGTGATGACCCTCAGAGTAGCAGGTAACACTGTGGGAGAGACTGGCTTCTTCCCATGTCTGGGAGAGGAATCCTTCAAGCAGTTGCACTGGGAAGCATCTGTCCCATTTAATGGCCTATTTTCATTTCCATCTTGTTCTCAACTCTCCTGTTACCAAATCAGCCCATATCCCATAATAAACAGCCAAGGAGGAGCCTTCCAGCGTTAGCTTTCCTACTAAAATCCTGAGGTTTTGGTTTTTAATTACCTTGATGTACAGCTTTGACAACTGAATTGCCTAAGTTCAGGGAATCATCCACCATTCTTATCTCTTAGATAAATTGTTCTTGATTAAAGTTTCATGATGCACTTGACTTTTCAAGGTAATTACATTTTATGTGCCAGAGAAAAGCAATTACCTATTAGGGGAAGCAAACTGTCAATTTAGAAGTAATATGCTTACCTCGGTACTGGATGCAAACATGGAAATGGCTGGCCAAACTCTTTCACATCCCAAAGCCCTGCATAACTCTGATCCAACATACAAGTAAATGTAGAACTGTCTTCTAGCATTGGGGAACAGAGATGCTATACATGTACATGTAGAATTAATAGATGGTTTCTATGAGGTTTTGCCCCAAGGGGACAGGCATCTGCTTGGGAAATCACCAAACTTCTTAGGGACCACGACACGCTGGAGTGCTGTCCTCTGTAGTTAACTGTGACTATCCAGCCTCCATAAAGCGAGAGACACATATCTGCAGTGCATGTCACTTATGGGTGATCAATGAGTGTTTATTTCTATGATGGTCTCTTCTCTGAGGCATTGTGAATACACATGGCTTGGTCGCAATGAAGTGGCTCTGCAGTGAAACACGTGACACCCAGCACAATCGCACATATGGCAATTGCCCTGGGGCTGGATTGTCATGGATTTGCAATAGGATGTGAGATTCTTAACCTGATACATTTCAAATGTTGACTTTTTTGTGGTATCAGGGATTCAACTTGGGGCCTTGCACTTGCCAGGCAGGTGCTTATGCCACTGAGCTATCTCTGTAGCCAAAAATTAATTAACGTTTTTACTTTCACTCACTGAAAAGTTCTCTGGGTGCTCTCTGATGCCTTCAGAGCCACCTGGGTGTCAAAGAGAAGAATTGGCAAGGACCTGCCTTAGCAAAATGGCCCCATACACATGTAGTTAGTGAGCAGAGTGGATGGAGTGGAAACCAAATGAATTGTGTAAGTGGTATCTTTAATTCCTGCTTGGCAGTCTTGACTGTGGGCCTGACCAGCATCAAGTGTGTTGCAATGACACCAGGTTCTTTGATCTGCAGTGGGTCACAGTGGCCTCTCTGCCAGCCCCTCAGCATATTTCTTGTTTAATTCCATTAGCACTTCAGTTCAGGTGTAAGTGGCAGGGCCAGGCCAAGGCTGAAGGGCTCTTTGGTAGCCTCAGCACAAACACATTCTGGAACCAGAAGAAGGGTCAGAGTTAAAAAGATAAGAGATGAAGGGGGAATTTGAGCAAGCCTGGGATGTGTGGCCCCAACTAGAGGGAGAAGCTGAGAAAGCAGGAAGGTAAGAGGGAGCAAATCTCCAAAGAATGCAGAAGCTCAGTGCTCTTCCTTGGAAATGTTCGTGAAAATGGGGGAGCAGTGATTGACTGTGTGAGAACTTTATGGAACAATTGCAACGCTCTTCAGAAAGAATGAATCATAGAAGATCAGGGAAATTGCTTAAACTGACCTGCGTGGAATGTATTTGGCCCATTTGTGGTAAGAGGTTTTGTAAAACCAGCATGATTGAAATGGCACATCATTTGTCTGGCCAAATAGCTCAATGGACTAAAGTGCCTGCTTAGGCTGCTACAGTGGGGTGCATGGAGATGGAGATTGAGACTGGGTGTGAAGGTGAGCACCTGTAATCCCAGCTCTTGCGAGGCTGAACACACATGATCAGTATGAATCTGATCCACACAGTGAGATCCTGTACACAGTGCTGACCCTTACTAAAATACAAAAGAAAGAAAGAATATCTTAGTGACATAGGAATGTTCAGAAAAATAAAAAGAACAAGAAGTCCAAAATATGTGACCAAAAACAAAATTACAGGAAAGCAGTGATTTGTGGATTGATAATGTTGCATTAAATGGATAAATATTTAAACATAAAGTAAAATCAGACTCTTTCACTTGCATCAAAACCAAAATTAAGGCTGGAAATGTAGCTCAATGGTAGGGCTTTTCTTTTATGTTTGTCTTAGGTATTTTCTCACATTACTGAGACAAAATACCTGGCATGCAAATTTAAGGGAGGAAAGATTTGTTTAGCTCACAATTGGTTGAAGCTTCAGTCCATAATTGGCTTGAAAGATTGCTCAGTGGTCTAAGCACCTCCTGAAAGTGCAAGGACCCTGGTTTGGTCCCAGCTCCAAGGCAGGATGATGTGGCAGAGGAGCAACAATTAATGGTGGCAGAAGACACTAAAAGCCACAAAAGAAGACACAGAGCAAACCAGTTTCTTCCCTTATATAATGTTTAGGCTACCCACCTTAGGGAGAGTGCAGCACTAACATCTTTAGTCCTACTACTGGACTAGAATCAATCACAAACTGTAGATTCAGCCATGAGCACAATTCCTGCCCCAAATGATATATGAGGCTTTAGGGGCTCAGTCACGTAAAAACCATAACAATAGGTGAGGCCCTAGATTTCATACTCAGCACTGAAAACAATAATAATGATATAGACGAAGGAAACTCCAGACCTGTCAGATATCTGATACAATTTCATGTTCTCTAACATTGAAGAATGAGTTTGAAGTACAATAAAGGTTAAGAACAGAACCTATCTACTGGGGAAAGCAAACTGTCAGAAAGAAAGGAAGAGGGGGTCTCAAAGTGATTTCCTGAGGACTAGGCCTTTTCTAGGTATTTTTATAGAGCAAATCCATGAGATGGGCCCAAGATGAAGGAAGGGGATGGGAAATAACAAGGTGGGCTTGAAGTGAGAGAAAACCATGATAGGCCAATAAGATAACAAGCATGATAGCTCAGATACAGTTAATTAAGTTAGGACCAAATGGGGGAAACAATTCTTATAGCAAGAGGGCAGGAACAGAACAGAGTCACTTCCTGGAGGAGCTCTTCCTGGCATTCTCAAAGTGATTGATGCTTATGTAGAATGTCAGTGATATTTGTCTTTAGTGAAAGTATTTACTGCATTTGCTTCATCCTGTCTTGAGAACTGGCCCTAGGCAGACGGGCCTGTCTCCCCCAAGTTGTAAAGTATGTGGTCTTCTTCACCCCTTCAAGGACCAACCTCTCACTGACTACCTAAAATAATTTTTATCTACCCTATCTGCCTATCACCGTAACAACACGAAATAAAAATCAGGAGAAAATACAAGTAATGATTTGTATACTCTTAAAGAAGAAAACATTTAAAAGTATTACCAAAAAGAGAAATGCAAAGAATTAGTACATCCAACTACAAAAAAAACTCATAAAATTGCTTTGCTGCAAGTCAAATTAACATGACATTAAAATAAAAACATTGACACATTTGCATTGTATACAACTGATAAATAGACCAACAAGAAAATGATAAATACCCAAATAAAAAGTTGTACAAAAATTAGAAAAAAATCATAGAAAGACAAATATTAATGGTTAGTATCATTAAAATGTGAAAAACATACAGTCTTAGTATTGATTACAGCAGTATATTAAAGTTTGGGATACAGTTCAGTGGCATAATATCCTGCCTATCAAGTGTAAGTTCTGAGTTCAATCTCTGGTTGTGAAAAAAAAATATATTGAACAGTAGTAAGTGTTTCCAAATCAAGGGGACACTTAGTTAAAGTTATACTCATGAAAATATGTAACTTTCTTTACATCACTTAAAATTGAAATTCAAAAAATTATGGACTAAAAATAGTGTAACTAAGTGCTCATCTTTTTAAAATACCATCTTAAAGCAACAAAACACACAGTAAATCCATATCCTAATGAGGATTATGAAAAATAAAATCAATAGAAATAAGGTTAACCCTGAAAATAGGCATTTAAAGATTGTATACAAAAATATATCCTGGGGATCACCTGCAGAAACCTCCTCCTGCAGACAGGTCCAGTGTGGGACCCTGAGTTGGACATCTCTTCAGGGAGGCTAGGGACAACTCTCAGCCAGCTAAACCAGGAGCAGTACATCTAACCAGTGGAACACTCTGGATTCACTTCCACAGGCCACAGCAGGAAGAAGCTGAGGAATGGCTTTTCAGCCTTTTAACTAAGATCAAGTTAGGAACAAGCTAAGCAAGGCAGCCAGACCCAAGACCAGCTGGATGAGCTTAGGCTTAGTAAAACTGGACACAATAAGGTGAGGCACATTGCTAGACTCAGTTCTAAGAGAGCATTCTCTCTCTGGAGAGAGGTGGAAATAGGTAACTGGGGTGAACTAGTCTGTCTGGAAGACTCCAGGTAAATCAAGAAGAGATGACCGATGGAACATAGGGGAATTGATTCCCAATTTAATATTTGCTTAGTTATACAGTCATAATGCTTGCTCTTAGGGTTTAAAATATAAACCAATTAGTTACAAACATTTGTCAATTTCTAAATCTCATGGTCCATTATTAGTGTTTCCTTCACTACGTGATCTTTTTTGGCTAATAACATCAGAAGGTGGTTTGAAATAACTACACCACAGCCCTACACCAAAGGTCAGAAGTCAGTACCAAACTGAAACCAATATCTCCATCTTAGTCAAAACAGAGAGCAAATACTTGGGGAACACACAAAGCAACATACATATCTTTGATACACATATGAGAGGGTAACAGTTCCTGGCAGGAAATAGCAGCAAAACAGCAAGAGCAACAGTGAGGAGGAGAGGCAAAAAGCCTACACACAGTGAGTCTGTCTCCCTTATGTTGCATTCAGGCTGTCTGCCCCAGGCCAGGTGTAGCGTTCACACTCACAATCCCAGTAGCGCTTGTCCTCATAATTCTAGCACTGAATCATGAATTAATCACAAACTCCAGAAGTCCAGCCCATGGCTTATGTGAGGCTTTTGGGAGGACAACGCTACACAAACCATAACATAGAATCATCTTTTGAAATATGGTCTTTATCCTAGAATAAATTTAAAGTATGTCCTTAAACCACAGATTTCAGTCTACAAGTATACTCCATCTCACTTTATCTCTTCTGCATTTTCATTTTGCTAGGTTCACTAGAAAGAAAAAGCCAATAACAAAGGGTAGTTCTGAATGAGATGCATAAGGATCTCCTTAATGAATGGTTTGATAAGAACCCCTATGTTGGGGACCAGGCCGGAGGAACCGCACCTAAAGATGGCGCCCATTTCCTGCTTCCGGGTTCTTCCTCTCCAGGGAGATCCCTCCCTCTCCAGTGGGGCTGCCCTATCACGGCATACTGGGATGGTCGGTTGACCCATGACGTGTAAAGAACATATAAGCCCTAAAAGGCGGAAAAGTTGCCAGTTGCCGCCTGACG